>RJWJ010014779.1:0-37329 GCA_004363605.1 Indri indri | reverse complement strand
GTGCTGTCAAGTTTTGGTATCAGAAATAAACATTGAAATTGCAAAGTGAATTAGATGTGTCCCCTTTTTTTTTCTGTGTTCGGGGAGAGATCAACATTGTTATATGGGAGAGACAGGGCCTCAGCTCTGAAAGGTAGATCAACTTTCAACAGGTAGAAATATGGGTAGATCCAGCTTGAGATTAAGAAACAAAGGAGGAATCAATGAACACAACTGGTAACAAGACCCAAGAACTAGTATAGTCTATTCAATATCACTTAAGTGACTTGTGATAGATATGCTGCAAGGTATCCTGGAATGACATCGAGAGAAGAGAAATAATGAGGGAGGGTGCAGGTGGTCAGTTTCATTTTAAAAAAGACAAGAGGTAGAACTCCAGGTGAGATAAGACCCAGAGAGTGTAGGTAGTTGAAGGGGAGAGAAGATGACATTTCCTGGAGATGAACAGTCCATGTCCTGTGGTTCCAGGGTGTTATTTGTGCTGTGGAAAGTGATATAACTCCAAGATGGAGGCAGGAGTAGCAGTAGAGAACACTATGAGTTAATGCCGAAGTCTTCTGTGTAAGAAGGAAAATAACATACCCCTAGCCACATTGCCCATAAAAGGGGCATAAAAGTGCTCAGGCACTGTCCCTATCTGGAAATGTTACCCAGGAACCTGTCCCTCTGGGAAGCCCTCAAAATCTACCCCTATAGGATCAGGGCCTCATCACAGAGACAGGGTCTTATGGAAAAACGAAAGAGGCCTTACAATGGCCTTTTCTCCTGCAGAGAGAAAAAGGGGCCTTTGTTGCTTAGAGAATAAGAATTAAGAAAGTAAGACAAAGCTCCATGCAAAGCTAGGCAGCCTTTGGCTATGACTGTGAAGAGGGACCTGGCTTAAGCTGCTAAAATCTATGCTAGAAGCAAGGCTCTCCCAACTGAGGATGAAATTAGGCTTAGGCCATAACTTCCTTAGGGGCTTGGTGGTATGTGGGCAAGGGCAGAGCCTGGGGTAGAAAAAAGCAAGAGCAAAGGCAATTTGGCCTCCTAGGAGAGTGTCCAGGGCATTAGTGAGCAGGGACAGTGTCCAGGGCTTCTTCGGGATCCCAGGTGATATCCACATTCTGAGAAGAGAGCCCAGGATTAATAGGAATAAAATAGCAGTGTAGGGCCCTAGCCCCTCCCCTACCTCCAGCCAGGCCTGGGTAAGGAATCTCAGCCTGAGGCCTTTGCCCTGCATCTCCATGGCGCCTCAGGTCTGGGCTGTGGGTCCTGCATTTCTGGAGGCTGGTTATTCCACCTGCTGGTGCGAAACACCCAGGCCCTGTGGGGTTGGGGCAGCTTTTCTGTGGGGGAGGGGGCTTTCACCGTGTGCATGTCCACAACCAGCTTGGGCCGTGGAGTCCCCCACCTACCTCAAGCTTCTCCTGGTGTGTGTTCACGGCATCCACATTCAGGTAGATGGGCTCCACTTTGCAGCCTCAGAAAAGAACAAACCATCTGTCTATAAGCCCCCAGGTTAAGCACAGGTCTTCCCTGAGGTTTTGTAGCCCCCCCCCCACCATCAGCACCCACACCCCCAGCTCCATACTGTGCGCAGATTGGGACCACCCTGTAGGAGGGCATTTAAACAGCTGGGTGATGTGTGAGGAAGACACCAGGCCTGAGAGGCAGCCTACAGGCGTCCTTCCTGCTCTGCCCCCAATAATCTTAGTTCTCTGAGCTTCAGTTGCTCATTTGTAAATGGGGATGGAGATGAGAGATCTGTGGTCTCCCCCAGCTCTTGTGGTCTGCAAGATCTATGTAATATGGATGGATCTCTGCTGATCCTCCAAGCCATGTTAGGTGCTGAAGATGTGGAAGAGTCCTGGGGCCACACCTTGGGCAATCAGTCCCAGAAAAGTTTATTTAGAGGTTACAGGCAACACCAGGGGTGCGGAAGATTATGAGGGAGTTCTAGGGGACCTGAAGAACGAGGAGGGTGCATCATTGGGGCCTGGGACTTTCAGAGGAGGCCCAATGCCTGTGGGAGCTCCCTTAGCTCCATCCCTGTGGACTGCACCGTACTCCAGGCTTCAGTAGGCCATTCTGCCCTGTTCACACCCCAGAGTAGATTTGATTCTGTCCCTTCCCTGCTCACGAAATTCTGGGGCAATTTACAAAATTGGCAGAAGCTGAATAAGGTCTTTAGATTAGATAACAATATTGGATCAATGTTAGTGGTCTTATTTTGATTATTGTACTGTTTTCTGTAAGAGGATGTCTTTGTAACTTACTCTCAAAACATTTATAAAATTGTGTGTGTGTGTCTAGAGAGAGACACAGAGACAGAGAGACAGAAGACTGAGAGAGACAGAGGGAGGTTAAAACAAATGTGGTAAAATGTTAACATCAGGGAATCTAGGTTAAGTGTAGACAGGAATTCTTTTTACTATACTTGCAACTTTTTAATAAGTTTTAAACTATATCAGAATAAAAATTTTAAATTAAAAAGTATTTTTATTTTAGCAAATATTTACTAAAATTCACCTGTCCGATATCCACTACACACACTTCTTGACATTGCACCCTTTGGGAAGAGGACACTGTGTAATATGATGCAGTTATTCATCATACAAACAAAAGTGCATTAACTCTTTTCCAAAGAGAGACAACCTAAAGTAGTACAAGTTGTTGCATCCAGATCCAAGTACAGCGATAACGATTCATCCTAATTAGCAGGGATTTTGAATGAGGACATTTGGGAAAATAGCTAAAAAAGAAGTTTAAGGAAGTGGTACTGGACTTCTTAAGATTGGTCCAGACCATGAGACTCCATCAGTGTTCAATGTGAATGCTCACCAGTAGGCTCTCAGTAATCTGCACAGCAGTATGACCCGCTCATTGAAGGTCAGCAAGCCTCTTTCCTCAGCTGCCCTTGTGCTTGCTCAATAGACACCTGTACAAAGTGGTCATGGTGGCATAAACAGAAAGGCTATGCATGGCCTCAACTACAGGCTCACAAAGGCTGATGCAACTACCCCCACTGCTGAGTGCACCTTACTCCAACACTATACTGAGTTCCTGACATGTACCAACCTGAAGGGGACCAGCCCCTTCTCATCTTCGAAGAGTTAGTTGGATTTACAATCTCTGTGGAGTAAGTGAATATTCTAGATAGTGATTTGCCTTCTCTACCTACAGTACTTCTGTATCACCACCACCCATGATCTCACAGAATGCCTCATTCACTGTTGTGAAATTTCAGGGTGGGATGGCAAAACATATGTGTAGATGTTAGCCAAATAAGCTGTAGTGAATATTGGTCTTGTTGGTATCCATTCACCTTTCCGAATGACACTCAATTTCCTTTTAGGATAATAAAGTTCCCCCATTATAGTAGATAGAATTTTAGGACGGCCCACAAGCTCCCCACCCCTTGGTGTACCTAACTATCTGGCAGTTATTCAATAAAACACTAATCTAGATGCTGCTGTGAAAGGATTTTGCACAGGTAATTAAATCCCAAAATCCGTTGACCTTAAAATAGGGACACCATCCTGGGCAGGCCTGACCTAGTCAGGTGAGACATTACAGGGGACTGCACTTGTCTTGGCAAGAGACATTTGAAGAGTGAGAGGGATTAGATGCATGGACATTCTCCATTCCTGGACTTGAAGATGGAGGGTACTACATGGCAAAGAATATGAGTGGTCTCTGTGAGCTAAGTGAGGCCTCCAGCTGATAGCCAGCAAAGAGATAAGGACTTCAGACCTATCACTGCAAGGACAGGAGTTCTGTCAACAATCTGAATGAAATTAGAAGGCTCCAAAAAGAAATTGCGGTATTGTCAAAACCTCAAGGGGGTTTCAGTCTAGATGAGGTTGCTTTTCACTCAAAGATCCAATTATTGAGACAACGAGGATTGCCAAAGAAAAAAGGAATTTTTAATATCAGGAGAATGGGAGAACCTGCCTTAAATTCATCTCTCTGACTAACAGAGATCAAGGGCTTTTAAAGGAGGGGCCTCCAGCCTTGGGTTAGTTGTGTAACTAACAAGGGTCTACCTGCACTGGGGGCAGGTTGTGGGGGATGGTGAATCTTGGTGTCAGAAAGTCTGCCCGGGGGCCTTCGGAATCTCAGCTCCTTTGTCTTGCAGAAAAGCCACCATTTCTGGGAAACAACTCAAAAGGTCAAGTAGTTAAGGGAGAAGATTATAAAAAAAATAATACGGGGGTCGTTGAAATTTGTTCTTGGGGCCAAATACAAATGCAGCTCTGCTGACACCTTGATTTCAATCTTGCCTGAACAGAGAACACAACCAAACCATGCCTGGACTTCTGACCTACAGTAACTAGGAGATAATAAATGGATGTTGTTTTAACCACTCTCTTTGGTCATTTGTTATGCATTAATAGAAAACCAATACGTAGTCTTTGTGGGATGACATGTTCAGATGTTTATTCTCCTCCTATTGGAGAGGAGTAAACCAGACTATTCCTCTTTCTGTCCTGGTATGGCCAAGGGGCAGGCATACGACCTACTCTTAGTCAATAACACACCCTCTCCTTGCACTTTGAAATTTAAGTGATTAACACAAGAGTGAAAAAAATTGCTTTCTGTGATTCTAGCTCCAGGTCAGCATCCTGATCAGACCATTCCTATCTTTCCTGCTGTTTTCCTGCTTTCTATCCAGTTCTCAAGTTACTTTCTTCAGTCTCCCTCCAGTTCTGTGAGCCTCAGACATTTTTCTCACAAAATCCATTTTATTTATATTGGCAAGAAAAAATTCCTATTGATTGTGACCAGTGATGTGGTGAGGCCAGTTTACACCAGTTTGAGACAGTGTATTGTGTGTACCTCATCCCACTTTTGCATTCAGTGAAATGGGTAACTTGAAATTGGCCATGGTGGGATTATGTACTCCGTGAAAGACGGCAAAGACTACCAACTAAGGATTTTTTTTATTTTTTGGAGAACCAGTTGTTAACCATTTACCAGCACACAATTGCTTGCAACCAAAATTTTAAGTAATAGAACATGTGAGTGCTTAGAAAAGGGCTGGACGTTATGAACTCCAAAAGGCCAGAGGCAATAGGGTATTGTAGAAAGAACTTGGATTTTGCCATCAAAGAGTCCTAGATTCTAATTCTACCTGTCTGCAGTGGTATGGTGCTATATTTTCTTTATTCATTCATCTGTTGAATGACACAAAAATTGATTCTATATCTTGGCTATTGTGAATAATACTGCAATGTACATGGGAGTACAGATATCTTTTGGACATATTGATTTCATTTCCTTTGGCTATATACTCAGCAGTGGGATTACTGTATCATACAGTAGTTCTGTTTTTAATTTTTTGAGAAACCTCCATACTTTTTTCATAAAAATGTTCAATATCACTAATAATCGGGGAAATCCAAATTAAACCACAATGAAATATCACCTCACACCTGTTAGAATGGCTATAATCAAAAAGACAAAAGATGACTAGTGTTGACAAGGATGTGGGAAAAAGGCAACCCTTGTACACTGTTGGTGAGAATGTAAATTAGATAGTCATATAAATTTAATTTTTTCTTTCTTTGAGACAGAGTATCACTCTGTTGCCCCAGGTAGAGTGCAGTGGCGTCCTCGGAACTCACTGCAGCCTCAAACTCCTGGGCTCAAGCAATCTTCCTGCCTCAGGTTCCCGAGTACAGACAGAGTCTCACTCTTGCTCAGGCTGGTCTCAAACTCCTGAGCTCAGGAAATCCTCCCACCTCAGCCTCCCAGAATGCTAGGATTACAGGCGTGAGCCACCGTGCCCGGCCCCGTATAAATTTAATTATAAACTGGTCTATGTCTACAAAAAAAAGCCTTTCTTAGATTTCGACAGGAATTGCAGTAAACTCACAAATCATTTTGGGGGAATGTACATCTTTACTACGTTATGCCTTCCAGTCCATGAACGTGGCATGCCTCTCCATTTATTTAGGTCTTCTTAGATTTCTTTCATCAGCATTTTTACATTTTTAGCATACAGATACTCCATGTGTTTTTTAGATTGTGCCTAAGTATTTCCTTTTCTTTGGAATCATCATAAATAGCATTGTGTTTTAAAGTTCCATTTCTATATACTTGTTAGTAAATAGACAAGTGATTAATTTTTGTGTGTTGAGCTCATATCCTATAAACTTGCTGAAGTCATTTATTAGTTCTATGAGATATTTTGTAGATTCTTTTTTTTTTTGCCTTTTTCCATTTTATATTATGTTTTTTTTTTCCCAGAATATTATAGGAGTACAAATGCTTTGGTTACATAAATTGCCTTTGCACCACCACAGCCACAGCTACAAGTGTGCCCATCCCCCAGACAGCACGCACCACACCTGTTAGATGTCAATTAGCTCATCCCCTCCTCCCTTCTCCCACCTGCCTGACACCCGATGAATGTTACTTCCATATGTTCACATGAATGTTGATCAATTAGTATCAGTTTAATGGTGAGTACATGTGGTGCTTGTTTTTCCATTCTTGTGATACTTCACTGAGAAGAATGGGCTCCAGCTCCATCCAGGACAATATAAGAGGTATTAGTTCACCATTTTTTATGGCTGAGTAGAACTCCATGGTATACATATACCATATTTTATTAATCCACTCATGTATAGGCACTTAGGTTGTTTCCACATCTTTGCAATTATATAAACATTCTAGTGCAGATGTCTTTATTATAGAATGCCTTTTTTTCCTTTGGGCAAATACCTAGCAGTGGGATTGCTGGATCAAATGGTAGTTCTACTTGTAGCTCTTTGAGGCATCTCCATATTACTTTCCACAAAGGTCGTACTAGTTTGCAGTCCCACCAGCAGTGCATGAGCATTCCTATCTCTCCGCATCCAGGCCAACATTTATTGTTTTGGAACTTTTTGATAAAAGCCATTCTCACTGGAGTTAAGTGATATCTCATTGTGGTTTCGATTTGCATTTCCCTGATGATTAGATGTTGAGCATTTTTTCATAGGTTTGTTGGCCATTAATCTATCTTCTTTTGAAAAGTTTCTGTTCAGGTCCTTTGCTCACTTTTTAATGGGGTTGTTTGATTTTTTTCTTGCTGATTTTCCTGAGTTCTATATAGATTCTAGTTATTAGCCCTTTATCAGATGTATAGCATGCAAATCTTTTCTCCTATTCTGTAGGTTGTCTGTTTGCTCTAATGATAGTTTCTTTGGCTATGCAGAAGCTTTTTAATTTGATCAGGTCCCATTTATTTATTTTTGTTGTTGCTGTGATTGCCTTTGGGGTCTTCTTCATAAATTCCTTGCCTAGGCTGATGTCTGTAAGAGTTTTTCCAACATTTTCTTCTAGAATTCTTACGGTTTCATGCCTTAGGTTTAAGTCTGTTATCCATCATGAATTGATTTTTGTGAGGGGTGAGAGGTGCGGATCCTGCTTCAGTCTTCTACATGTGGCTATCCAATTTTCCCAGCACCGTTTATTGAATAGGGATTCTTTTCCTGAGTGTATGTTTTTGTCTGCTTTGTCAAGATCATATGTCAGTATGAGGATGATTTTATATCTGGGTTCTCAGTTCTGTTCCATTGGTCTACGTCTCTGTTCTTGTGCCAGTACCATGCTGTTTTAGTTACTATAGCCTTGTAGTAGCTTGAAGTCTGGTAAATTGATGCCTCCCAATTTGTTCTTTTTGCTTAAGGTTGCTTTGGCTATATGGCGTCTTCTCTGGTCCCATATGAAGTGTATAATTATTTTTCCTAGATCTGCAAAAAACGATGTTGGGATTTTAATAGGGATTGCATTCAATCGTAGATCACCTTGGGTAGTAAAGACATTTATAGATTCTTCAGGATTTTCTACATAGACAATCAGGTCATCTGCACATAGGGACAGTTTTATTTCTTAATTTCCAATCTGTATGCCTTTTGTGTCTTTTCTTTCCTTTTTTTTTTTTTTCTTATTGCATTGGCTAGAATTTCCATTACTTTGCTGAGCAAGCTTGGTGAGAACAGATAAGCAGATAACCTTTTATGTTGTTGATATAAAGGAGAAAGAATTCAGGCTTTCACCATTAAGTATGATCTTAACTGTAGGTTTTTTTGTAGTTACTCTTTATTAAGTTGAGGAAGTTTCCCTTTATTCCTAGTTTGCTAAGAATTTTTACTATTAACGGCTGTTGGATTTCATTAATGCTTTTCTTTGGCATCAATAGATATGATTGTGTGATTTTTTCCTTCTTTAGCCTTTTTAAAAATCTTTTATTGTGGTAAAATACCCATAACATAAAATTTGCCCTCTTAACCATTTTTAAGTGTATGGTTTAGTAGTGTTAATATACCCACATTGTTGTGCAACCCATCTTCAGAACCTGTTCTTCCTGCAAAACTGAAACTCAATATCTAATAAACAGCTCTCCCTTCCCCCCTTCCCCCCTTCCCCAGTCCCTGAAAACCACCATTCTATTTTCTAAATCTAAGAATTTGACTATTCTAGATACTTCATATAAGTGGAATTATACAGTATTTGCCTTTCTGTGACTGGCTTATTTCACTTAGCATAATGTCCTCAAAGTTCATTCCTGGTATAGCATGTGGCAAGATTTCCTTATTTTTTAAAGCTAAATAATATTCCATTATTTTTCAAGGTTGAATAATATTCTGTTTTATGTATATACCACATTTTGTTCATCCATTCAATTGTCAATGGATATTTGGAACGCTTCCACCTATTGGCTATTGTGAATAGTGTTGCTATGAACATGGATGTGCAAATATCTCTTTGAGACCTCAATTTCCATCCTTTTGGATACATACCCCAAAGTAAGGATGCTGGATCATATGGTAGTTCTATTTTTAATTTTTTTTAGGAACTACCATACTTTTTCCATAACAGTTGTGCTGTTTTGCAGTCCCACCAGCAGTGTATAAGTGTTCCAATTTCTCCACATCCTCAACAACACTTATTTTCTGGTTTTCTGGTAGTAACCATCCTAATGGGTATGAAGTAATATCTCATGGCAGTTTTGATTTGCATTTCCCTGATGATTAACGATTTGAAGCATCTTTCAATATACTTGGTCATTTGTATATAATCTTTGACATCTATTCAAGTCCTTTGCCCATTTTTTAATTAGGTTGTTTGATTTTTTTGTCATTGAATTGTAGAATTTCTTTATATTAATATATTCTGTTCATTAATCCCTTATCAGATATATAATTTATAAATGTCTTCTCCCATTCCATATGTTGCCTTTTTCACTTTGTTGATTTTGTCCTTTGATGCACAAAAGTCCTTAAGTTTAATAAATGTAGTCCCATTTGTCTATTTTTGGTTTTGGTGTCATAACTGAAAATTCTCTGCCAAATCCAATGTCATGAAGCTTTTTTCTTATCTTTTCTTCTAGTATTTCAGTTTTAGGTCTTATCTTTAAGCCTTTGATCCATTTTGAGTTAATTTTTGTTTATGGTGTAAGACAAAGGTCCAGTTTCTTTTTTTGTTTGTGGATATTCAGTTTCTCCAATACCGTTTATTGAGGAGACTGTCATTTCCCCACTGAGTAATCTTAAGCACCTTGTCAAAGATCATTTAACAAGATATGTGAGGGTTCATTTCTGGACTTCATTGGTTTACATGTCTATCTTTATGCTAGTACCACACCATTTTGATTACAGTAGCTTTGTAGTATGTTTTGAAATCAAGAACAGTAAGGCCTCTAGCTTTCTTCTTTTGAAAATTGTTTTGGCTACTTGGGGTCACTTGAAACTCTACATGTATTTTAGAATCTTTTCTTTCTACTTTTGCAAAAATGCTATTGGGATTATACTAAATCTGTAGATCACTTTGGGCACTGTGGACATATTAAAAATAATCAATATTAACTCTTTTAATCCATGAACATGGAAAGTCTTTTCATTTGTTTGTGTCTTTAATTTCCTTTTCTAATACTATCATATAATTTCCATTTTTTTATTTTAAAAAATTAAGAAGGTACAAACATTTTAGGTTACATGGATCACTTTTGTAATGCACGAGTCCTAGCTAAAGGTGTGCCCATCATACAAATAGTGTTCATTGTACCCATTAGGTAGGTTTTTACCCCTTCCCTCCCTCCCCCCGTGGTTGATTTCCACCGAGTTTTACTTCCCTCTGTGCACATTTGTGCTCATTGGCTAGTTCCAATTTAATAGTGAGTACACGTGGCGTTTGTTTTTCCACTCTTCAGATACTTCACCTAGGAGAATGCTCTCCAGTTCCATCCAATTTGTTGCAAAGGTGTTAATTCATCTTTTTTATGGTGTACATATACCGCATTTTATTAATTTACTTATGGATTGATGGGCACTTGGGTTGATTCCACATCTTTGCAAATGTGAATTGTGCTGCAATAAACATTCAAGTGCAAGTGTCTTTTTTATAAAATGACTTCTTTTCCTTTGGGTAGATACCCAGTAGTGGGATTTCCCGATCAAATGGTAGGTCTTCTTTTAGTTCTTTGAGGAATCTCCATGCTGTTTTCCATAGGGGTTGTATTAATTTGCAGTCCCACCAACAGCTTATAAGCATTCCTTTCTCTCTGCATTCACGCCAGCATCTATAGTTTTTGGACTTTCTAACTGGGGTAAGGTGATATCTCATTGTGGTTTTAATTTACACTTCTTTGATGATTATTTACATTAAGCATTTTTTCATATGTTTCTTGGCCATTTATCTTTCTTCTTTTGAGAAACATCTGTTCATGTCTTTTGCCTACTTTTTAATAGGGTTTTTTTTCTTGCTGATTTGTTTGAGTTCTTTGTAAATTCTGGATATTAGCCCTTTATTGGATGTATAGCTTGTGAATATTTTCTCCCATTCTATGGGTTGTCTATTTGCTCTGTTGATTGTTTCCTTAGCTATGCAGAAGCTTTTTAGTTTAATCAAATCCCACTTATTAAAAAGAACAAATCTGGAGGCATCACATTATCAGACTTAAAACTATACTACAAGGCTACAGTAACCAAAACAGCATGGTATTAGTACAAAAATAGAGACATAGACTGATGGAACAGAACAGAGAACCCAGATATAAAACCATCTACCTACAACTGACTGATCTTTGACAAAACAGACAACAGCATACACTGGGGAAAAGAAGCCCTATTCAATAAATGGTGCTGGGAAAATTGAATAGCCACATGCAGAAGAATGATACAGGACCCCTCTCTCTCACCACTCACAAAAATTAGTTCAAGATTGATAAAAGACTTAAATCTAAAGCATGAAACTGTAAGAATTCTAGAGGAAAATATAGGAAAAACTCTTCTAGATATCAACCTTGGCAAAAAATTTATGACTAAGACCCCAATGGCAATGATGGCAACAACAAAAATTAGTAAATTGGATTTGATTAAAATCTTTAATTTCTTTCAGCAATATTGTTTTAGTTTTCAGTGAGTAAGTCTTCTGCCGCTTTCGTTAGGTCTATTCCTAAATATTTTCTTCTTTTTTATTTATTCCTAGGTATTTTAATCTTTTTATTGTATTATAAATGGAATTGTTTTCTTAATTTCCTTTTTGAATTGTTCACTGTTATTGTATCAAACTGCAACTGATTTTTGTTTGTTGATTTGTATCATACAGTTTTGCTGAATTTGTTTATTAATGCTAAGTTTTTTGTGTGGAATTTTTAGAGTTTTCTGCATATAAGTAATATGTCATCTGTAAACAGAGATAATTTTACTTCTTCATTTCTAATATAGATACCTTTTACTTTTTTTTCCCTTGATTGCCCTGGCTAAGACTTCCAATACTATGTTCAACAGAAATGGGTACAGCTAGCATCCTTATTTTATTCCTGATCTTCAAGGAAAATAGTTGTCTTATAAAATTAGTTTGGAAGTATTTCCTATTCTTATATTATCTGTAAGAGATTGTGTAAAATTAATATTAATTGTTTAAATATTTGATTATATTCTCATGTGAAGCCATCTGGGCCTGTAAGGTTTCTTTTCAAATTACAAATTATTTTCTCTAATAGTTATATATCTCTTTTATCTCAGTTGAACTTTGGTATCTTGTAGTTTTTGAGGAATTGGTTTATTTCTTCTAAGTAGTGGATTTTAAGAGCATTATTTGTCAGCATTCTCTGTTATCCTTTTAATGTTTGTAAGATCTGTAGTGATATTGCTATTTCATTCTTAATATTGGTAATTTATGTCTTTTATCCTTTTTTCTTTGTCAGTTTTACTAAAGTTTTATCAATTTAATTGATGTTTTCAAAGAAGTAGCTTTTGTTGCATTGACGTTTTATATAATTTTCCTCTTTTCAATATTGTTTTCTATCCTCATCTTTATTATTTCCTTTTTCTGATTGTTTTATGTTTACTTTGTTCTTCATTTTCTAGTTTCTTGGGATAGAAACTTAGATCATTGGTTTGAGACTTTTCCTCTTTTTAATGCAAGCATTTAACTACAAATTTCCCTCTCATGATTGCGCTACCATATCCCACATATGCTGACGTTTTGTTTTTGTCCTCATTCAGTTTTATGTATTTTTAAAATTTCCTTTGAAGCTTCTTATTCAATCTATGAATTATATAGAAGTGTGTTGTTTAATTTCCACATATGTAGATTTTTTGTTGTTTTTCTGTTATTGATTACTAATTTCATTCCTTTATGGGTAGAGAACATACTCTGTTTGATGTCAATTTTTTTAATGTTGTTGAAATTTGTTCCCAAGGTGTGGTCTATCCTGTTGAATGTTCCATGAGTGCTTGAAAAAATGTGTTTTCTGCTGTTGGTTGTAGTGCTCTTTCTCTCTATATATATATCAATTATATCATATTGATAAATTGTATTGTTCACTTCCTCCATATGCTTGCAGATATACTATCTAGAAGTTTTATCAATTGCTGAGAATACACTGTTGAAGATACCTACTATAATTTTGGACTTACCTATTTCTCCTTTCTGCTCTATCAGTTTTTCCTTCATATATTTTGAGACTGTTTCGTTTGATGCATGTACATTTAGGATTATAATTTCTTCACGGTAACTGACTCTTTATCATAATGCAGTGTTCCTCTTTGTCTCTAGTAATTTCCTTTGCTTTCAGTTCTACTTTATCCAATATTCACATCAACACTCCTGCTTCTTTCTATTAATGTTTGCATTATATACCACTTTCCATCCTTTACTTTGTACCCTACATATGTCTTTGTATTTTTGTTTCCTTTTCATTGATGTATAATAGTTGTACATATTTTGGGGGTACATGTGATATTTTGATACCTGTATACAATGTGTAATGATCAAATCAGGGTAATTGAGATACATGTCACCTCAAACATTTATTTTTTCTTTGTGTTGGGAACATTACAATCTTCTCTTCTAGCTGTTTTGAAATATACCATATATTATTGTTAACTATAATTTCTCTACTATACTATTGAATACTAGAATTTATTCCTTCTATCTAACTGTATTTTTGTACCCCTTAACCAACTTCTCTTCATCCTCTCTCTCCCCTTTCCTTTTCAGCCTCTGGTAACCACCATTCTAGCTCTATGACATCTCTAGCTCTATGAGATCCACATTTTTGCCTCCACGTATGAGCGAGAACATGCAGTATTTGTCTTTCTGTGCCTGGATTATTTCACTTAACATAATGACTTTTGGTTCCACCCATGTTGCTGAAAATGACAGGATTTCATTATTTTTTATAGCCAAATAATATTTAGTTGTGTATATACACCACAGTTTCTTCATCCATTCATCCAATGATGGACACTTAGGTCGATTCCGTAACTTGACTATTGTGAATAGTGCTGCAATAAACATGGGAGTGCAGATATCTCTTCAATATATTGATTTCCTTTCATTTAGATATATACCCAGCAATCCCATTGCTGGGTTATATAGTAGTTCTATTTTTAGTTTTTTGAGAAATATCCATAATGTTTTCATTAATGGCTATACTAATTTACATTCCCACCACCAGTGTAGGAGAATTCCCTTTGCTCTGCATCCTTGCCAGCATTTATTTTTTCTCTTTTTGATAAGTTCTAATTGGGGTGACGTGATACTTCATTGTGGTTTTGATATTCATTTCCCTAATGACTAGTGATATTCAGCATTTTTATATATCTTTTAGCCATTTGCACATCTTCTTTTCAAAAATGTCTAATCAGGTTTTTGCCCATTTTTAAATTGGATTTTTTTTTTTGGCTATTAAGTTGTTGAGTTCCTTATATTTTCTGCTTATTAATTCCTAGTCAGATGAATAGTTTGCAAATATTTTCTCCCAATCTGTAAGTTGTCTCTTCACTCTGTTGATTGTTTCCTTTGCTGTGCAGAAGCTTTCTAGTTTGAGGTAATCCCATTTGTCTATTTTTGCTTTTGTTACCTGTACTTTTGAGGTCTTACCCAAAAATCCTTTCCCAGACCAATGTGCTGAAACATTTCCCCAATGTTTTCTTCTATTAGTTTTATAGTTTCAGATCTTACATTTAAGTCTTTAATCCATTTCGAATTGGTTTTTGTACATGGTAAGAGAGAAGGTTCTAATTTCATTCTTCTGCATATGGGTGTCCAGTTTCCCCAGCACCATTTATTGAAGAGACTGTCCTTTCCCCAGTGTCTGTTTTTAGTGCCTTGATTGCTTAGGTCTTTTATCCATTGTGAGTTGATTTTTGTGAATGATGTAAGATAATGGTCCAATTACATTCTTTTGCTTGTGGAAATCCAGTTTTCCCAGCACCATTTACTGAAGAGACTATCCTTTCCCCTACTGTGTTCTCTTGCTGCCCTTGTCAGAAATTAGTTGACCATATATGTTTGGGTTTATTTCTGGGCTTTCTATTCGCTTCTACTGGTCTATGTGTCCATCTTTATGCCAGCACCATACTGTTTTTTATTACTATAGATTTGTAATATAATTTGAAATAAGGATGTGATAAGGAAGTATGATACCTCCAACTTTGTTTTTCTTTCTCAGGATTTCTTTGGCTATTCAGAGTCTATGTGGTTCCATAAAAATTTTAGGATATTTTTTTCTATTTCTGTGAAGAATGTCATTGGAATTTTGATAGAGATTGCATTAAATTTGTATAGTGCTTTGAGTAGTATGGGCATTTTAATAATATTAATTCTTCTATTCTGTCAGCATGGGATATTTTTCCATTTATTTGTGTCTTATTTAATTTCTTTCATGAATATTTATAGTTTTTAGTACAGGTCTTTCACCTCCTTCGTTAAATTTATTCCTAAGTGTTCTGTTTTGCTATCATAACTAAAATCATTTTCTTGATTTCTTTTTCAGCTAGGTCATTGCTTGTCTATAGAAATGCTACTGATTTTTACATGTTGGCTTTGTATCCTGCAACTTTACTGAATCGATTCATTAATTCAAACAGATTATTTTTGGTGGAATGTATGCTATACATAAGATTATGTCATCTGGAAATAGAGATAATCTTACTTTTTCCTTTCTAATTTGGATGACTTTTATTTCTTTCTTCATCAGAAGTAAGGGAATGATAAAGACAGAACAGAAAGAAATCAAATAGAGAATAGAAAAGCAATAGAAAAAAAATCAACAAAATTAAGAGTTGGTTTTTTGAAAAAATAAACAATATCAACAAACTCTTAGCTAGACTGAGAAAATAAGACAGAAGAGTCAAATAAATATAATCAGAAATGAAAGTGGAGACATTACAACCACCACTTCAGACATAAAAAGGATCATAAGGGACTATAATGAGCAATTAACTATTTGCCAACAAACTGGATAATCTAGAGGAAATGAATAAATTCCTGGAAAAATGCAATCTACCAAGGTTGAATCAGGGAGAAATAGAAAGCCTGAACAGACCAATAACAAATAAAGAGATTGATGTAGTAATTTAAAACCTCCCAGCAAAGAAAAGCCCAGGACCAGATGGCTTTTTGGCTGAATTCTACCAAACATTCAAAGAAGACTTAATACCAATGCTTCTTAAACTCTTCCAAAAAATGGAGCCAGAGCGAATATTTCCAAACACATTTTACAGGGCCAGCATCACCTTAATACCTAAGCCAAAGACACTACTGGAAAAGAAAACTGTAAGCCAGTATGTCTGATGAACATTGATGCATCCTCTATAAATATTAGCAAACAGAATTCAACAACACATCAAATAGATTATATATCATGACTGCTGTGGTTTGAATGTCCCCTCCAAAACTCATGTTGAAATTTAATCCCCAATGTGGCAGTATTGAGACGTGGGGACTTTAAGAGGTGACTGAATTATGAGGGCTCTGCCTTCATGAACAGATTAATCCATTCATGGGTTAATGGACTAATGGGTTAATGGACTAGTGAATAATCATGGGAGTGGAACTGGTGGCTTTATAAGAAGAGGAAGAGACCTGAGCTAACACATTAGCATGCTCAGCCCCCTTGCCATGTGATGTCCTGCACTGCCTTGGGACTCTGTAGAATCCCCACCAGAAAGAAGGCTACCACCAGATGTGACCCCTCAACCTTGGACTTCTCAGCCTTCATAACTGTAAGAATAAATTCCTTTTTAAAATAAATGACCCTGTTTCAGGTACTCTGTTATAAGCAACAGAAAACAGACTAAGACAATGCCCAAGTGAGATTTGTCCCTGGCATACAAGGCTGGTTTAACATAGGCAAATCAATCAATCAATGTAATACATCACATTAACAGGATGTAAGTTACAAAGCACATAAAAATCATCTCAAGTGACAAAGTAAAAGCATTCAATAAAGTTCAACATCATTTATTGATAAAAACTCTTAACAGTTTTGGTATAAAGGGAAAATTCCTCAGCATAATTAAGTCCATTTATGAAAAACCCACAGCTAACACCATACTTAGTGGGGAAAACCGAAATCTTTTCCGCTAAGATTTGGTAGGAGAAAAGGATGCCCACTCTTGCTACCTCTGTTCAACATAGTCCTAGAAGTACTGTGATGTGAATTTCTTGTAGATAGTGTATGTTGGATTTTTTAAAACTTAGTGCTGCCAATCTCTTTTTAATTGGTATATTTAAACCATTTATGTTTAAGATAATTATTGCTATGTCAGGGCTTAAATGTGCCATTTTAATATTTCTTTTCTGTTTGATACCTCTGTTTCTCTTTCTCTCTCTCTCTCCATCCTGTAGGTTATGTGGACAGTCATTAGAATTCCATTTGGTTTGCTTATAGAATTTTTGAGGATAAAACTTTGTGTCATTTTCTTGGTGGTTGCACTAGGTATTACAATATTCATATGTAACTTCTCATATTTTACCTGTATTGATGTTTTATCACTGACAGTGAAGTGTCGAAAACTTATTTTGAAGTGTTTTTGACCCCATGTTAACACTAGTTAATTCTTGACATTTCAATTTGGTACAATTTTTTACCTTTACATTTTCTTATAGTGCTTGATTTTTAGCGGAGATTGGGTGTGTTAAGGATGGTATAGCCATAGACAGTGTTTGATTTTTATAAAGCAATGAATATATAATAAATTTATGAAGTCACTATCCTTCATCCTGTTATATTTTGAAAATGTAGCTATATATTATCATCCAAAAATGTGGTCAATTTACACTGTGATTAAAACTTGAAAATCTTCAACATTTATAAACTAGTGTTTAGATTTGATGCACTTGAGAAATGAGCAGCAAAATCCTTTTTTACACATGGCCTAATTTTTCTATGATCAAATCAGTTTCTATCCTAGCATTAGCAATATAGGTCATGGGGGTGTTGGCAGGTTTCTCTTACAACTCGTATCTAGCCCAGGGAAAGCCCCCTTCTCTTAAGCCTCTTCCTTACTCCTCTCTTAGAGGAGGGAAGACTGACGTGATGGATCAGATTAAGGAGCACTATGAGCAGTACTACTGTGCATTGATAAATGACACCCATGCATGTAGGACATGTCCACGCTCTTCTCTCTCTTATACTCCCAAAGAGGTAAGCTAAGACAGTGCCTACTTGTGAAGGCTGGGCTCTGCCAAATTTCTCCTTTTTCCTTTCTTCTCACTGGAAATTCTGGGCTGTCATCCCCGCACATTAGGAGTTAGCTGGCAGTAAGATGTAGAATTAGAGAGTGTAGATTAGAATTAGAGATCCTGCTTCCTGCTTGAGCCTAAGCCTGTATTTCAACCCAACTTGGCCTGAGGGCTGTGCACTGAGGGGTCGTGGGAACTGGCCCAGTGAATAACATTCCAGGTCCTTGTGTGTACATCTCCTTTAGGCAAAGTGCTAGGAGGGAGCAGAGCAACAGTGTAGGGTAGGAGTGGGGCATCCTTATGTCCTCTGGACAAATACTAGCCCCACACTGTCAGATTCTCACCAGTAACGCTGCACATTTGGCTGTCTCTCAGTCTACTGCAGATGGTGCAGATGGTGACCCAAATGCCATAACCCACATTGGAATGTCACATGTACCCAATTAGATAGACATGCCTTCAGGTGTTGCCATGCCCTCATCCAGATGTCAGCACTTGGTGTTTGCAGACATGATTGATGGACCCCATGTATGAAAAGATAAGGCAAGTTTCTGTAGTTTCAATCATTTGCAGAGTCATCATTCCCTCCCTGTTCTCCTTTCTGTTTCTTCCCCATTCATTTCTTGGGGGCGGGGGGAGTGTCCTACGCTACTTAGCCTTATTGGCACCTGCTTTCATTTTCCGAGTTCATATCAGGAACGTGGAAAATGAAGAGTGTTCTACACTTCACTCTAAGTGCCCTTCTGCCTTCCTCGGGCTCATAGTAATGCAAAACTTGGCCATCTGAATAAAAAGACTGATGGGAAGCCTCCTAAACTCCAGTAGCTTCCCTACTCTTTACTTTTCCCTCCGTATTTCATGCACCATCCTCAGGCACCATCAAACCACCTTCTGGGTCTTAATCTGGTCTTGCAGTAAGCAAGTCGTCTTATTTTAGATATCATTTTATCTCTCAATAGTTTGATCTTGGCATTTAGATTGTCCAAACTGGCAAACACATTCCAGGTGAACTTACTGGTTTCTGCCATTTCTCCGTTGTCTCAATTACAGTTAGAATTGGACACTTCAGTCCATCTTTAGTAACTACATCTACTTATCTAAGTATTAACTTTCCTTACACACAGTGTTGTTCTATGTACGTCACATTATATGATTTCTTTGAAATAGAGAACACATATCACTTCTGCCCTTTTGAGAAATAACTTTCACCTCTCATTAAGTCACATATTTGAAATTTTGTCCTGCAGCATTGCTACCACTTTCCAATATATATTTTCTCTTGTACAAAAATCTCACACTGTTAATATAACCATAGTCATAATGTGATGAATAAATTTCCCGTTGGTGGTCAGTTTTCAAGTACACCTCCACATGAGCAGGTAGAGTCTGCTTTATATTCTCTATAATCAATCCTCAACTACCTGTTCCACAACAGTTAGTCCACCACTGGAAAATAAATTCTCTGTTCCCATAGGCTCTAGTTAAGTTGCATTCCTCCACCATCCCAAAATAAATCCACTAGTGAAATCATGCCCATATCACATGGTGCCATCACTCAAATTGAGCTCTAAAGGAATTGTCATAAAGTAAGTATTCCCTAGTACATGCTCAGGAAAGGGGAAAGAAAACCTCCTGGAAAATTTAAGATAGTCATGGTAAAGTGGTTCCAGAATGGGAGGCACTTTTCTATTTCATTTCATCTGAATACTGAAAATTTTGACTAAAAGACTCCTTATCAGCTTGCATTAACCATACTATCTCATGGTGAATTAAAACAGAATGTCTAACTTGAGAAACACATAACACCATCTTGCAGCCTTGCACCAAGATTGCCTTGTTTAATGGTCATAGTTGATAACATTTATTTGTGCCAGAGGAATAATGTTTTTATGGCTCCTGAATGTAAGTTCCCTATTTAGTAGATTTATTTTTATCTAATGAATTAAAAATACCAATGTGAGTATTTTGCTAAGAGAGAGGGGATTAGATAACATCCCAGCGTTGCAGAACAGGGCATGGATACTTCATCTCGAAACATTCAAGGAATTCCCAAGAGAAACTTTTTAGCAATGACAAAGAGTAGTTTACACTATTCACCATGTGAGAGAGGAGCCATCCACCACCCTTGTCCATTCCCTACTGTGCTGCCAGTATTAATTTTATAAAAACACACCCCTGTTAAAATTCTTTCAATTATTGTCTAAAGGACAAACATAAAACTCCTTCTCATGTGACTTTTAAAGACCTTCTGTGTTTTGACCAAAACTTCCTTAGCAGGTACATCTCTCTTCTTGTTCTGAGAGTCACCACCCCCTTTTACCTGGCTCCCATGTCAACACAGAGCTCTCTGAACTTTTCTAAGTCACTGATGTATTCTCCCCTGAAGGTCCTGGGCCTGCCTTATTTTTGGTGACTCTACTCTGTCTTCCTTGCAGCTGCTTCAGTTTGGTGTTTGCCTGTCCTAAATTGCCAGTGCTCCTTGATTATTCACCCTGGAACCCGTGGGGAATAATGGTGCTGTCCTTGGGCCAGGAAGAAAAGGCTGCACTCTAAGTAGTGCTGCTCTAGGCAGGGTTGGGGCCTGAGCAATGACACCTTCACTTATTTCCCTGAGTGGGTTCTCTCTTCAGAAACATTATATCTGTGGGCTCTAAATATTGTCAAATTGAGGAAACTGGATACATCTCAACATCCCAATCATGGAGTACTTTATCGGGAACTTCTCAAATTGAAAGCCTTCTGGTTTGATCTTTCTGTTCTAATGTGAATTTCTCTTGGTCCAGCGGGGTTGATGCTGTTTCTCATCTTTTGTGTTTCCTTATGGCTCCTTAATTCTCTGTGAAAGGTGTTGGGATACAAAGGTAAAGTTGAGGTGCCAAACAGGTGACATCAGTTCCCTGCAGAACAGTAATACACATGGGATGAGTCTAGTTCCCCATCCCTTTCCTTCTCCATACCTTGCCTCCTGGATATATAAATTACTTTCTTATCTCCTCATTGGATGGCAGTAGAGGTGCCAGGGCTGCCTCAGGGATACCAGACACCCTTTTTTTGGTGGCCTATTGTTCTGCATCTGGAAACCTCTAACTCTTGGGTTTTTGGTCCCAGCACCAAGGCAGAAATACATGAAAGAGGAGGAAGGAGGGTTTAGGTTTAACAATCAAGAGCTAGAAGAGGATTTTTACATTACTCTCAAAACAATATTGCTGCCTTAATTTTCTTCAATATATGTAAAGTGCAAAACAGAAAAATGGAAAAAATAAACTATCACACCAAAATTTTATAATACATATAATACATTATATATGTACTTGAAAAATTAATGTGAAATGCAAACCTTTTGTGATAAATGAAAGCTAAGAGAATTTGTCATCAGCAGAATAGCACAAGAAATGCTAAATAAAATTCTTCATGCTGAAGCAATATAAGATCCAATAAAAATTTTGATCTGCAATGAGGAATAAAGAGTACCATAAATGGTAAATTTGTTGGTAAGTATAAAATATTATCTTTTATTTTTCATCAATTATAAAAAGGAGAAATGACTGTTTACAGCAAAAAAATGATTGTGGAGTCTACAATGAATGTAGAGATAAAATATATGTCCACAGCTACACAATGAGAGAAGTGAATAAACTTGTACTATCATAAATTTATTATGTTTTATGTGAAGTGGTAAATATTAATGCTAAGAGGCTGTGGTAAGTTAAAGATGTATATGGTAAGCCTTGAGCAACCACTAAAAATAATACAAAAATTTATAGCTAAAAAGCAAATGGAGGTATTAAAATAAAATACTAAAAATGCTTATCTCCAAGTAAGTTACTAATGTGGAACAGAGGAATAATAAACAAATTTAACAAAGAGAAAACAAACAGCAAATAATAGACTGAATGATATATATACTTACATTAAATAGAATAAACAATAAAAAGTCAGGATAAGAAAGCAAGGCCCAACTATTTGCTAACAAAAAGGGATGCACTTAAACATAAACACTTAAATATATTGAAAATAAAATTATGGGAAAAAATGTAAACCTATGAATACTGTTGTAGCTGTATAAATATCAGACAAAGTAAACTTCAAGAAAAAGAATATCACATGAGATAAAGTGAGAAATTTCATAAAGAGAGTGGGTTAATAAATAATAATGTTATATGTCTGTGCACCTAAAAACAGAGCTTCAAAATTTATGAGACAAATGCAGACAGATCTGAAGGGAGAGACATATCCATGATCAAAATTGATGATTTTTATTACTCCTCTCTCAGTAATTAATAGAAGAACTAAACAAAAAATCAGTAAAGATTTAGAATATTTTGATAATACTGTCATCCAACTGAATGTAAATGATATTTTATACAACACTACACCTACTAGCTTGAGAATTCATATTATTTTCAAGGGCATATGAAATGCTTATCAAGGTGGACTCTATTCTGGCCCATAAAATATGTATCCATAAATATCAAGAGATTGAAAAAGTACAGAGTATGTTCTTTGGCCACAATGAAATTAAATTAGAAATCAGTAAACATGAAATATCTAGAAATCTCTATAAATACCCCTACATATTTATAAACAAAATAACATATTCCTAAATAAAACATTTTTTAACTTGTTACTGACTTGAACCTAAATAAAATATTAATCAAAGACGAAATCACAAGAGAAATTAGAATATATTTTGAACTGAATATTATGTAATCACAACATATCAAAATGTGTGGGATACAGCTAGAGTAGTGCCTAAAGGGAAATTTATATTTTTAAATGCTTATTTCTGAAGTGAGAATGAAAGAAGTTCAAAGAGGCTGGAGAATGGAAAGAGATGGGAAAAGTGGCTGAGACTGTGGATGTGGCTAGTGAGGGGCCAGATCAGGACAGGAATTGAACAAAGGGGTTTCAGAATTTCTGCATTGGTGGAGGGGAGCTTAGACGAAGCTTTCTGGTTGGAATGGGGAATAGCAACAGATTACTTGTCACAAAGCTGTATTTTTATATCAAGCATGAGAATTTTATTTAGAATTGCACGTGACAGGTAAATAAAAATATTACTGTTTTCTAAAGATGCTTATATTTGCAAATTGTGTGAATTAAGGAAGCAAGAATTCTTACTGAAGAATATTATTAATATTTTAATGAAGTGATGGTGAGGGATGGAGATGAAGAAAGGAGAAAAGGGAGAAAGTCAAAGTTCTGCCCAAGCCACTGCTTGGGCAGGGTTAGGAGCTTGACTTGTATTCTAACTGCAATGGGAATGCAATGAGAGATTCAAGCAGGGAAATGGCAGGATTTTATTTACATTTTAAGACTACTGTAGTTACTTTGGGAGAACTTATCTGAGGTAGGGAAAAGATTTGAAGCAGGGAGGCCACTGAAGAAACTCCTTCAGTAGGCCAGGTTAGAGAGATAATAGTAGACTTGACTAGGATGATATAAAGACAGAGAAGGTACATATTTGAGGTAGAATATTAAGGATTTTGTGGTGTGTTGAACATGAGAAAGGAAGTGAGGGAAAGGGAATGGTGATGGAAGATTCATAAGTTTCTGGCCTGAGAATCTGAATATGTGTTGGTGATATTCACTGAGTTGGAGAAGTCAAGTGGAGGAATACATGATGTTCGTGAGAAGGATATATTACAAAAGGTCAGTTTGAGACGTTAATTTTGAGAGTACCAAGAGAGATTTCCAATTGTAGAATGGAGGTAGGCAGTTGGATTTCGAGTATAAAAGCCACAGGCCAAGTCAGGACTGGAGACACAAATTTGGGAGCAGAAAACATAAAATAGTGTTTCAAACCTCCTTTCTTGAGTCTGTTGACATCTCACTGCAGACACGTTACAGAGGACGTGCTGAGGAAAAACAGGCAGCTGACAGGGGAGGTTGCTATGCAACAGATGAGGAAAGTCATCCAGCCAGGCAGAACTGATGTCGGCCTTTGGGGACCAAATGGTGTGGTCCTTCCTAGCATTAGCTTCCTTTCATATTGAGGCTTCTGGCAGGAGCTGATGCCAGAACAAATGTGAAATGCATAAAGATCCGCCTTGGATTTTGGAAAAGTATCAGTTTAATTTGAGTCACCTCACATCTGTATATCATTTTCTGCCTTTTTCAGTTTCTCCAGTCATCCCGGAAACATAGCAGCACGTGTGGCCTTGGGTAGGACCCACTTACTGTGCTTTTCATTTTGCAATTGAGAAACCAGGCTCAGAGAAGTGGAGCAATCCGAGTGGGTTCACACAGCTAGGGACAGACAGGCCAGGCACTCCATCCTTGGAATTCTGAATCCGAGCTCAGCTTTTACTTGCAAGACCACAGCTGCCCCAGCCCCTGGCCCTGGAAGGAACCAGGAAAAACATTTATTCTGAACCAGGGCCTGCCATGGCTCAGACACACAGGTGCCTGATTGTCCTGGCCACTCTGGAGGGCACCAGGAGGGCCACAGGGGCAGCATGATTGTGTCAGTCATAGAAAAGAGGCCTGACAGACTGAGTGGACCCCAAGAAGCAATTCCCACACCTGGATGGATCCACTTAGAGCAGGCATGGGGTGGGCTTGGGACCTCTGCCTGTGTCCTCCTGAATGTGGAGCATGAGCTTAGGCCTCCTAGAACATAATTGAGACAAAGGTTGGAATGGAAGAGGTCTATTGCTCAAATGGAGGTAGCAGGTAGTGCCTCAGTCCCCAGGTCAGCACTAGCAGAACTCAGGCTTTGGAGTCAGGAAGACCCAGAACAAAATTTAACACTTTGTTTACTGGTTCTGTGGCCTTGTATAATTCATGCAATGTGTCTGTTCCTCAGCCTCCCGATCTGTAAAATGAAGATGCTGACATCCACTTCCTAGGGCTGCTGTGAGAGGAAGAAAAGCCCCAGACTAGACCCTGATGTGATGTATAGGCTGTGCCCTCCTCAGCCCTGTCCCAGTACACAAAAAATTGAGTCCATCTCTGTGCCCACATGAAAGGCAGGGAAGACACAGGCAATTCATGAGTGAGGGGCTTACATGGAACCATTTGGTGGTCACCGAGGTAAATGCCACACCCATTAATGTGTCTTCTCTCAATCCCTCCTTTTCTTCAGCCCTAGAGTTGAGGAGATGCTCAGGAGATATTTGGCATAGCACTTGTTTCAGTTAAAGTACCTCATAAAGATCTCTTTTACAGATGCAGCTTATTTCTTAGACTTGCCACCCTGTGGCAAGTCCTATGGGTCACCATGTTTCAGGTTGTGGACATTCAGCAAAGATAAAGACTAAGGAATCTGATATACAACAATTAGACTCACAGAAGATTAGTGTATAAAACAGAAGCCAATTCATTAACATAAACTCATTTTGACTGGCTGGTGGTCACTCTTGTGCACCTTCTCTCCCAATAAAGAAAAATAGCCACAGGCAACTGGGAGCCTCAGCATCTGAGTGAGGGGAGTTGACTGGTCATGTTAGTGGCTGGAATTCTTAAGTTAGAATTCTCCATGCACAAAAACCTTTATAGGGACTTTCTCCTTACAAATTCCAGTGTTCTTCACACAACCTACCAAGTTTGAACCATGAAGAACTAGAAAAACTGAATAGAACAATAATGAGTAAAGAGATTGAATCGGTGATAAAACACTCCCAACAAAGAAAATTCCAGGGCCAAATGGCTTCACTGTTGAATTCTACCAAACATTTAAAGAAAAACTAATACCAATTATTCTCGAATTATTCCAAAAAACTTGAGGTGATTATGCCAAACTCATTCTATGAGGCCAGCATTACCCTAATGCCAAAACCAGACAAAGATAAAACAAAAAAAGAAAACTGCAGGTCAATATCCCTGATGAATATAGATGCCAAAATCCTCAACAAAATACTAGCAAACTGAATCCAATAGCACATGAAAAACATTATTCACCATTATCAAGCTAAATTTATCCCAGGGATTCAAGAATGGTTCAACATACACAAATCAATAAATGTGATACACCATATCAGAAAGAACCATATAATCATCTCAATAGATTCAGAAAAATCATTTGATAAAATTCAACATCCCTTCATAATAAAACCTCCCAACAAATTAGGTATAAAAGCAACATACCTCAACACAGTGAAGGACAAACCCACATACTGAAATGGGAAAAACTGAAATCCTTTCTTTTAATATCTGGAACAGGCTGGGCGCGGTGGCTCACGCCTGTAATCCTAGCACTCTGGGAGGCCGAGGCGGGCGGATCGTTCTCAGCTCAGGAGTTCGAGACCAGCCTGAGCAAGAGCGAGACCCCGTCACTACTAAAAATAGAAAGAAATGATATGGACAACTGAAAATACATATATAGAAAAAATTAGCCGGGCATGGTGGCGCATGCCTGTAGTCCCAGCTACTCGGGAGGCTGAGGCAGTAGGATTGCTCGAGCCCAGGAGTTTGAGGTTGCTGTGAGCTAAGCTGACACCACAGCACTCACCCCAGGCAAGAGAGAGTGAGACTCTGTCTCAAAAAAAAAAAAAAAAGATCTGGAACAAGACAAGAATGCCCATGTTTACCTCTTTTGTTCAATATGGCATTGGAAGTCCTAGCCAGAACAATTAGGCAAGAGAAAGAAATAAAGTGTATTCAAATTGGGGAAAAAAGTCAAATTGTCCTTGTTTTCAGATGACACAAACTTATATTTTAAAAAACCTAAAGATTCCGCTAAAATAATTGTTAGAACTGATAAACGAACTCAGTAACGTTGCAGGATACAATATTAACATACAAAAATCAGAAGCATTTATGTATGCCAGCCAACAACAAACAATTTTATTTTTTTTTTTTTTGAGACAGAGTCTCACTCTGTTGCCCGGGCTAGAGTGCCGTGGCATCAGCCTAGCTCACAGCAACCTCAAACTCCTGGGCTCAAGCAATCCTCTTGCCTCAGCCTCCCGAGTAGCTGGGACTACAGGCATGCACCACCATGCCTGGCTAATTTTTTCTATATATTTTTAGTTGTCCAATTAATTTCTTTCTATTTTTAGTAGAGATGGGGTCTTGCTCTTGCTCAGGCTGGTTTCAAACTCCTGAGCTCAAACAATCCACCCGCCTCGGCCTCCCAGAGTGCTAGGATTACAGGCGTGAGCCACCGGGCCCAGCCCAACAACAAACAATTTGAAAAAGAAATCACGAAAGCAATCACATTTACAATAACTACAAAAATACAATACCTAGGAATAAATTTAACTAAAGAATGGAAGATCTCTACAATGAAAACTATAAAACACCAATGAAATAAATTGAGGAGGACATAAATAATAGGAAGATACTCCAGGTTCATGGATTAGAATAATTAATATTGTTAAAATGTCCATGCTACCCAAAGCAACCTACAGATTCAATGCAATTTCTATCAAAATACCAATGGCATTCTTCACAGAAACGGAAAAAAAACACTAAAATTTGTATGGAACAACAAAAGACCCCAAATAGCCAAAGCAATCCCAATTAAGATGAATAAAGTTGGAGGCATTGTATCACATATTTCAGAATGTACTACAAATCGATATTAACCAAAACAACATGGTACTAGCATGAAAACAGACACATACACCAACAGAAAGGAATAGATGATCCAGAAATAAATCCACACATTTAACAGCCAACTTATTTTTGACAAGGTGCCAAGAACGTACATTGGGGGAAGAACAGTCTCTTCAATAAATGGTGTTGAGAAAACTAGATATGCAGAAGAAAGAAACTAGATCCCTGTATCTCACCATATGCAAATATCAATTAAAAATGGATTAAAGGCTTAAATGTAAGACCTGAAACTGCTAGAAGAAAACATTGCAAAAATGGCTTAGGACGTTAGTCTGGGCAAAGTTTTTTTTGTGTAAGATCTCAAAAGCAGAGGCAAAAATACACAAATGGGATTATATTAAGCTAAAAAGTTTCTGCACAGCAAAGGAAACAATCAACAGAGTGAAGAGACAACCTACAGAATGGAAGAAAATATTTGCAAACTATCTATCTGACAAAAGATTAATAACCAGAATATATAAGGAATTCAAACAACTCAGTAAAATATCAAATAATTCAAATTTAAATTGGGCAAATGATCTAAATAGACGTTTCTCGGAAGACTTTTAAACAACTAACTGCTCAACATCACTAGTCATCAGAGAAATGCAAATAAAACCATGAGATATCATCTCACCCTGGTTAAATAGCTATATTATCAAAAAGACAAAAAATAACTTATGCTGTTGAGAATGCAGAGAAAAGGGAACTCTTATATATGTTGGTGGGAATGTAAATTAGAACAGCCCTTTTGGAAAATAGTATGAAGTTTCCTCAAAAAACTAAAAATAGAAATACCATATGATCCAGATATCCCACTGCCTAGTATATATCCAAATGAAGGGAAATCAGTATGTCAAAGAGATATCTGCATAGGCAAGATATGGAATCAACCTAAGTGTCCACCAATAGATGAATGGATAAAGAAAACGTGGTATATATACACAATGGAATACTATTCAACCTTAAAAAAGAATGAAATTCTGTCATTTGCAGCAACATGGCTGAGCCTGGAGGCCATTATGTTAAGTGAAATAAGCCAGGCACAGAACAACAATTACTGCATGTTTTCATCCGTATGTAGGAGCTAAAAAAGTGGATCTCATGGAGGTAGAGAGTAGAATGGTAGTTACCACAGGCTGGAAAGGTGGGGGAGAGGAGGGAATAAGGAAATATTGGTTAATGGGTACAAAAATACAGTTAGATTCAAAAAATAAGTTCTAGTGTTTGATAGCAGAGTAGAGTGACTATAATTATCAGTAATTTACTGTGTATTTCAAAATAGCAAGAAAAATTTTGGAATGTTTTCAACACAAAGAAATGAGGTGATGGATATACCAATTATCCCGATTTGATCATTAGACGTTGTATGTATGTATTAAAATATCACATGTACCCCATAAATATGCATGATTAGTATCTATCAATAAAAAGTATACTATTCAATGGATGAATGGATAAATAAAATGTGGTATATTCATACAATGAAATACTATTGAGCCATAAAAAGGTATGAAGTACATTTGACCCTTGAACAACAGGGGGATTAGGGGCACCCACCACCCACACAGTCAAGAATGCATGTATAACTTTTGACTCTGCCAAACTTAACTACTCGTAGTCAACTGTTGACTGGAAAACTTACTGGTAACAAACAGTCAATTAAAACCTATTTTGTATGTTATATATATTATATACAGTATTATTACAGTAAAGTAAGCTAGAGAAAAGAAAATGTTAAGAAAATCATAAGACTTTACTGAATTCATTTATCAATTCCAGGAGCCTCTTGGTTGAATCCATGGGGTTTTCTAGATATAATATCATATCATCAGCAAATAGTGAGAGTTTGATCTCTTCTCTTCCCATTTGTATGCCTTTAATTCCACTCTCTTGCCTGATTGCTGTGGCAGGACTTCCAGCACCATGTTGAATAGAAGTGGAGATAGTGGGCAACCTTGTCTGGTTCCAGTTCTAAGTGGGAATGCTTTCAATTTTTCCCCATTCAGTATGATGTTGGCTGTGGGTTTGTCATAAATGGCTTGTATCATTTTTAAGTAAGCCCCATCTATGCCTATTTTGTTAAGCATTCTTACCTTAAAAGGGTGTTCAATTTTGTCAACTGCTTTTTCTGCGTCTATTGAGAGAATCATATGGTTTTTGTTTTTGCTTCTGTTTATGTGGTGAGCACGTTTATAGATTTGCGTATGTTGAACCATCCCTTCATCTCTGGAATGAAGCCCACTTGATCATGATGGATTATTTTCTTAATAAGCACCTGGATTCAGTTAGCTAGAATTTTGTTGAGAATTTTTGCATCTATATTCATAAGGGATATTTGTCTGTAGTTTTCCTTTTTTGTTACATCCTTTCCTGGTTTTGGTATCAGGGTTATGTTGGCTTCATAAAATGTGTTGGGGAGGAATCCATCTTTCTCGGATGTTGTGGAATAATTTCTGCAGGATAGGCACCAGTTCTTCTTTGTAGATGTGGTAAAATTCGGGTGTGAAACCATCTGGTCCAGGACTTTTCTTTTTTGGAATGTTTTTTATTGCTGTTTCAATTTCAGTCCTTGATATTGGTCTGTTCAGGAATTCTATTTCTTCCTGGTTGAGCCTAGGGAGGCTGTGCGTTTCTAAAAATTTGTCCGTTTCCTCCACATTTTCCATCAGAGGCTTTCATATACGCCAATAGCAGTCGTACCGAGAATGAAATCTAAGTCTCAATTCCCTTCACAATAGCAACAAAGAAAATAAAGTATCTAGGAATATATTTAACTAAGGAGGTAAAAGACCTCTACAGGGAGAACTATGAAAAATTGAGGAAGGAAATAGCAGAGGACATAAACAGGTGGAAAATCATACCATGCTTGTGGGTCGGCAGAATAAACATTGTTAAAATGTCTATACTACCCAAAGTGATCTACAGATGCAATGCAATCCCTATTAAAATACGAACAAAATTCTTCACAGATGTAGAAAAATTAATTTTACGTTTCATATGGAACCAGAGAAGACCCCGCATAGCAAAAACAATTCTAGGCAATAAAAACGAATGGGAGGTATCAACTTACCAGACTTCAAACTTTATTATAAGGCTGTAGTGATCAAAACAGCTTGGTACTGGCACAAAAATGGAGCCATTGACCAGTGGAACAGAACTGAGAACCCAGATATAAAACCATCCCCATATGGCCATCTAATCTTTGACAAAGCAGACAAAAACATACACTGGGGAAAAGAATCCTTATTCAATAAATGGTGCTGGGAAAACTGGATAGCCACATGTAGAAGACTGAATCAGGACCCACACCTTTCACCTCTCACAAAAATCAACTCACGCTGGCTATCAGATTTAAACCTAAGGAGTGAAACTATTAGAATTCTAGAGGAAAATGTTGGAAATACTCTTCTAGACATTGGACTAGGCAAAGAATTTATGAAGAAGACACCAAAGGCAATCACAGCAACAACAAAAATACATAAATGGGACCTGATCAAATTAAAAAGCTTCTGCACAGCCAGAGAAACTGTCGCAAGAGCAAACAGATAAACTACAGAATGGGAGAAAATTTTTGCACACTACGAATCTGATAAAGGGTCGATAACTAGAATGTACTTAGAACTCAGGAAAATCAACAAGAAAAAATCAAACAACCCTATCAAAAAATGGGCAAAGGACATGAACAGAAACTTTTCAAAAGAAGACAGAATAATGGCCAAAAAACATATGAAAAAATGCTCAACATCTCTAATCATCAGGGAAATGCAAATCAAAACCACAATGAGATATCACTTATCTCCAGTGAGACTGGCCTTTATCAAAAAGACCCCAAACAATAAATGCTGGCATGGATGCGGAGAGATAGGAACACTCATACACTGCTGGTGGGACTGCAAACTAGTGCAACCTCTGTGGAAAGCCATATGGAGATACCTTAAAGAGATACAAGTAGAATTACCATTCGATCCAGCAATCCCATTACTGGGCATCTACCCAAAAGAACAAATGATTTTCTGTAAAAAAGACACCTGCACCCTGAATGTTTGTAGCAGCACAATTCACAATTGCGAAGATGTGGAAACAACCCAAGTGTCCATCAATACATGAGTGGATTAATATAATGTGGTATATGTATACCATGGAGTACTATTCAGCTTTAAGAAACAATGGTGATATAGCACCTCTTGTATACTCCTGGATAGAGCTGGAACACATTCTACTAAGTGAAGTATCCCAAGAATGGAAAAACAAGCACCACATGTACTCACCATCAAATTGGCATTAACTGATCAACACATAAGTGCACATATAAGAATAATATCTATTGAATGTTGGGCAGGGGGGAGGAGAAGGGGGGAGCAGGGGACGGGTATATGCATACACAAAGAGTGCAATGTGCACCATCTGAGGGATGGACACACTTGAATTTCAGACTTGGTGGGGAGGGGGGGACAAGGACAACATACGTAACCTAAACATCTGTACCTCCATAATATGCTGAAATACAAAAAAAAAAAAAAAGCCAAAAAAAAAGAAAATCAGAAGGAAGAGAAATATATTTTCTATTCATTAAATGTAAGTAGATTATTATAAAGGTCTTTATAATAATATCATCTTCACGTTCAGTAGGTTGAGGAGGAGGAGGAAGAAGAGGATGGTTGGTCTTGCTGTCTTAGGGGTCACACAGGCAGAAGAAAATCCACATATAAGTGAACCCATGTTGTTCAAGGGTCAACTTTAATGATGTATGCTACAACATGGGTCAGCCTTGAAAACATTATGCCAAGTCAAATAAGTCAGTCACAAAAGGACAAATTGAATCCATGCAGAGTGTTGTGCCAGACCAGAACCAACACTCAATAAAAATTATCTACCATTTGTATTGTATGATTCCACTTACATGAGGTACCTAGAGTAGTCAAATTCATAGAGACAGAAAGTAGAATAGAAGATACCAGGCAAGGGGCTGAGGGAAGGAATTATTATTTAATACATGTGTTTGGAAAGACAAAAAAGTTCTGTGGATAGATAGTAGTGGTGGTTTTATAACAATGTGAGTGTCATGCCACTGAACTGGACATTTACAAATGGCTAAAATGGTAAAGGTTATGTTATGTATATCTTACCACAATAAAAAAAATAAACTTAAAAAGTATTTCAGTGTTCTTGTCAGGAGCCAGGTCACCCTCTCGTAGATAGACTGCTTCAGACAAAGAAACCCATCTTTTTTTGCTGCTTGGATGCCCCCTCCATAGATTCCATGCAGTCTACCTCCCTTCTTCCTACAGTCCTTTCTCACACAGAACACAATGTCATTAATTAGGTATTAATATCAATATAGCTTTGCCTTCTCCACGTAACAGTCTGGCCACTGGTGGGAGGAGTGTTCCCAGGCTTCCCACATCTACAGATGCTCTCTGGGGTTGACCCAAAGGATGTCATATTTCATTCCTTAAGTGGTGATTGTTCCTCATCTTTTCCTAATGCTATGAAAATAATATTTGAAAATACATTTCTGTAACAGTAGAAAAATATTTTAACTGTGGATCCACACTTTACGTAATATAATAAAAGAATCCCATATTGTTGGACATTTAGGTGTTTTTCAATTTTCGCAATTGCACATGAAAAATGAATATTTTGCTTTTTAATATTAAATTAAATCCCTGATTATTTTCTTGTAGTTAATTCCTAAAAGTAGAATAATTAATATGTGATTATATAAACATTTCTAAAGTTTTCATGTATGTATTTCTCTCCAGGATGACTATACCAATTTATAGTGCTACAGCTATGTGTGAATGTCAGTTTTAGTGCATTGTCACCAACAGTACCAAAATTATCTTTAAAAATTCACCAATTGTATATTTGAAAAATAAGTGACTTAATATTTTTTATTGTAATAGTATTTATTTTTTTTATTTTTTTATTTCAGCATATTACAGGGATACAAATGTTTAGGTTACATATATTGCCTTTGCCCCACTCGAGTCAGAGCTTCAAGCATGTCCATCCCCCAAATGGTGCACACGCACCCATTAGGTGTGAATATATCCATCCCCTCCTCCCCCCTCCCACCTGCCGGACACCTGATGAATGTTAATTCCATATGTGCGCATAAATGTTGATCGATTAGTACCAATTTGATGGTGAGTACATGTGGTGCTTGTTTTTCTATTCTTGTGATAACTTCACTTAGTAGAATGGGCTCCAGCTCTATCCAGGATAATAAAAGAGGTGCTAGATCACCATTGTTTTTTGTGGCTGAGTAGAACTCCATGGTGTACATATACCACATTTTATTAATCCACTCATGTATTGATGGGCATTTGGGTTGTTTCCACACCTTTGCAATTGTGAATTGTGCTGCTATAAACATTCTAGTGCAGATGTGTTTTTAATAGAACGTCTACAGCCATACCACCCCAAACACGCCCAATCTTGTCCTAATATTATTGTACTTAAAAATATATTCCCTCTCTTCTAATTATAGAAGCCATTCATACTCAGCCTAGGAAATTGGAAAATACACAAGGGAATGAAGAACAAAATAAAACTAGTTTATAATCTCACACTAATATAATTACTGTTATAACTTTTAATATTTTGTCTACATTTATCTGTTTATCCTTGACTCCTTTATCTTCACATTCAGTATCCAACCAATCTATCACGAAAATATTTTGGTTCTATCTTAAAAATATATTTGTAATTTGACCCCTTTTTACCAGTTCTATAGTTATCACTCTGGCTCCAGCCACCATCGTTGCTCTCATGTGGACCATTACAATAGCATCTTCACTGGTCTCCCTGCTTTGGCCCTGTCCCAGGCAGTCTCTTTTCCACACACCATTCAGAGGGATCCTGCTTAAATCTCATGTCACTTCTATGCTCACAACCGTTCCATATTTCTTATCAAACTCAGAGTAAAACTAAAGTTCTTAGAGTAATCTATAAGGTCTAACAGGATTTATTTGTCACCTCTCTTACCTCATTGCCTCATCCTCTTACTCACTCCACTGCAGCCACATTGGCTTCCTTCTGGATCCCCAAATATATTAGGCTTGTTCCCGCTTTAGGTATTTGTTCAGCTGTTTCCATTGACAGAAATACTATTCTACAATATAGTGGTGTAATATTCCCTCATAGCGAAGTATTTGCTCAAACGAGCACCCCCAGACTATTCTGATCCCTTTTGCTCTGCTCTATTTTTCTTTTCTCTGTAACTTATTTTGTAATACACCATATACTTTAGTTCTTTTTAATGTTGATTACTTGTAGAATATGTCTTCCACCAGAAAATAAGATCCAACAGGGTAGCAATATTTGGGTGTTTTCTTTTGTGTTTCCAAAGAACATTGAACAAAAACTTGACACATAGAAGACACTCTATAAATATTTGCTGAATCTATCTATTTAGCTAGCTATCGTGATAAATGCTTGTGATAACTAATGAGTCCTTCATGGGCCTGGGTGGGCATAGTACAAGAAGTGTTTATTTTGTTGCTCCATAAAGGTGGGCCGGGCGCGATGGCTCACGCCTGTAATCCTAGCACTCTGGGAGGCCGAGGCGGGTGGATCGTTCTGAGCTCAGGAGTTCGAGACCAGCCTGAGCAAAAGCGAGACCCCGTCTCTACCAAAAATAGAAAGAAATTAATTGGACAGCTAAAAATATATATAAAAAATTAGCCGGGCATGGTGGCACATGCCTGTAGTCCCAGCTACTCGGGAGGCTGAGACAGTAGGATTGCTTGAGCCCAGGAGTTTGAGGTTGCTGTGAGCCAGGCTGGCCACAGCACTCGCCCCAGGCAAGAGAGTGAGACTCTGTCTCAAAAAAAAAAAAAAAGGAAGGGTGTTGATGATGAATAAAAAGTGGTAAACTGGAAGTCAAGAAGCTGTCTAGGTGCTTGATGTAACTCCTTCCATTTAACTCCAAGATCTTTCATTTATTTCACAAAATTTCATGAGCTATTTGGTATGACTGGGTATTTTGGAGTTTGGGGTTGGCATGTGTGTAAGGGCAGAGTTGTGAGTTCAAGAGACATGAAACAAAACAGAGGCAGTTTGAGAATGACATCAAGGTACCAGACTAGGAAACTCCATCTAGGCCCTTGTTCCTCCACAGACAAAGTTAACAATGTACAAACTATACAAGTTGAGAAGCTACAGCATCAGACCAGTGTAAAACCAAGAAGGGATTCCAATGAAAGGTGTAGGAAAATTCCTAGCACTTTGCATACCTGTCTGTGACCCTCCCCATGGGCATACCAGGGCCCCTCCTATGGAATTAAAACAAAACAGTGTACTGTGTATCCAACACTCTAGCTTGTCTGGGGGATGGGTTTCCCTTAACAAAGGGATAAGTTTCTGTCTTACCTTACTCAGAACATTAACACAACTGGTGTCATAGTTTGGAACCTGCAGAAAACAGAGGCAAGCACTTTAGCACGTTAGAGCTTCAGTTCTGCAGGCAGATACCAAGGGAGCAAGAGATAATGAGCTTCTGAGATAAAGCAGGGACAAGATTCTTAGGGAATTTGAAATAGAGAGTTAAAAGAATATAGTCAAGCCCAGAGCAGACATAATTCCCCAAAAGGTTTGAGAGGTCTTACAATCTCTACCGGATTAATTGGTGTAGGTTTTCCCCTACACAAAGCCAATCCAAAAAGACTGGGAGAGGTAGGTGTTTATTCAAATACACAAATCTAAAAAAAACAAACAAAAAAATAAAAACAAAAACAGATTAAAAGGTATGCAAAGGAAAAGGGAAACATGTTTCAACAAAAGGAACAAAATGAAGCCCCATAAATTGACCCTAAAGAAACATACATGTATATCGCTTCTTGGCCTCTTGGTCTAAGATCAAGTGAAGAAACACACATATATAATCTGCTTGACAAAAATTTAAAATAATTGTCTTAAAAATACTCAATAGGCTAAAAGAGAACACAGAAAGACAACTAAACGAAATCAAGAAAAATACACATTAACAAAATGAGAATATCAATAAAGCAATAGGAGCTATAAAAAAGAAATAAATAGAAATTATGGAGCTGAAAAATATAATAACTGAACTGAAAAAATTACTAAGGGATTCAACAATAGACTAGATCAGGCAGATGAAAGAATAAGTGAATTGAAGACAGCTTATTTGAATTTATTGAGTCAGAGGAACAAAAAGAAAAAAGAATGAACAAAAGTAAACAGAGCCTCAGAGGCATATGGGACACTATCAAGTAGATCAATATATGCATTACAGAAGTCAATGAAGGAGAAGAGAGAGAGAAAGGAGAAAAGAGCTTATTTGAAGAAATAATGGCCCCAAATTTCCCAAATCTGAGGAAATAAATGAACATATAAATTCAAGAAGCTCAATGAACTCCAACTAGAATAAACCCAAGGAGACCAAAACAGAGACATAAACAGTCAAAAGTCAAAGACAAAGAAAGAATCTTGAAAGGAGCAATAGAAAAGTGATTAGTCACATATAATGAAGCTTCCATAAGATTACCAGGAGATTTCTCAGCAGAAACCTTGTAAGCCATAAGACAATGGGATGATATATTCAAAATACTGAAAGAAAAAATACCAGTCAGCCAAAAATATTGTATCTGGAAAAACTGTTCTTCAAAAATGAAGTATCCCAAGAATGGAAAAACAAGCACCACATCTACTCACCATCAAATTGGTAGTAACTGAACAACACATAAGTGTACATATAAGAATAACATCTATTGGATGTCGGGTAGGGAGGGAGGGGGAAGGGGGAGGGGCGAGGGGGAGGAGGGGACGGATATATGCATACACAAAGGGTGCAATGCGCGCCCTCCGAGA
>RJWJ010014778.1:0-37332 GCA_004363605.1 Indri indri | reverse complement strand
GAAAGAAATTAATCGGACAGCTAAAAATATATAGAGAAAATATTAGCCGGGCATGGTGGTGCATGCCTGTAGTCCCAGCTACTCGGGAGGCTGAGACAGTAGGATTGCTTGAGCCCAGGAGTTTGAGGTTGCTGTGAGCTAGGCTGACGCCACGGCACTCGCCCCAGGCAAGAGAGTGAGACTCTGTCTCAAAAAAAAACACAAAAACAGTAACAACAACAAAAAAACAGAGCCCTCAAGAAATATTAACTAGTATTATATAACCAAGCTCCCCTGTTCTGCACCTATATGGGGGGTTGTAATAATGGTATTTCTCCACCTCAGAACCCTAGAAACCCCAAAACTTCATGCTTCCTTTCAGATTCACTGTATTTTCTGCCATTTTGGGTTACAAAGATGATTTTGTTGAATTTTTTAGTTTATATTACAGCAAAAGTTCAGATTTGGAAAACAAAATTAAAATTATTGTATTGGATATTCTTTCAATCCACCCCTCTCGGATACTCTAATTCATCCCACTGACAGCAGCTTACCCTGCATCTCTAAATCTCTTCCTGTGTTAAAAAATAAATATCAGACATCAGGTCTGCACTCAGTTTGGAGAGCATATGGCTAAAATCATAGGCCTTACAGTCTGGCACGCTCAGTTTCCCAAATGCCTCTGTGCTGTATTTCCAAGATTCCCACTATTTCCTTCACTAATAATGAAGGAAATGATGAATAAGATGAATTTTATTAAAACAATTTGGGGTCACCATTTGGGACCCCAGCAGTCAGCTCCTGCTGCAACGTATGTGTGGAGAAATAAGGTAGGAATAAGACACTTCAAATATTCATTGGGGCTCTCAGAACTAGAGGGTCCCAAAATAGGGGGTCCAGAGACCTCAGGCCATGTTCCCCGGCCACATGGGCCTATGCGATAGGCCCCTGAGAGTGAGCTTTGCCCTCTTGCCCCCCAAAGTTGGAAGGCTGCTTTGGCACGTTGCTGCTGTCCTCTAGGGCCACAGAAGGCCACAGCAGGGGTTTGTGGCCACAGGGAACTAATCTCTCAAGGGAGCCCCAGGTTTAGCAATGTCAGCCTCAACAGCACAATGAGGTATGCAATCAGGCAAGGAAAAGGAAGGGAAGCAAAAGCATCCACTTTGGAAAGGAAAAAGTAATACTGTCTTTATTTGCAGATGGCATAATCCTATATGTAGAAAATCCCATAGAATTCATAAAAGCACTATTGGAATTAGTAAGTAAGCACTGTGTCAGGATACAAGATCAATATACAAAAATTGAAAAAAAATTCTTATATTTAAAGTCAATTTACTTTAAACAAAAGTGCCAGGACAATCCCCTGGGTAAAGGGTAGCTTTTTTTTTTTTTTTTTTAAACAAACAGTGCTGGGACAATTGGATACCTACATGCAAAAAGATGAATTTAAAACCTCACCTCACACCATTCACAAAAATTAACTCAAAATGGATCACAGACTTAAATCTAAGAGCTAAAACAATACAACTTTTAGAAGGTGGCATAAGAGAAAATCTTCAAGACTTCAAGCTAGCCAAAGATTTGTTAGATATGACACAAAAACATAAAAGAAAAATTGATAAATCTGACCTCATCTAAATCAAAACTCTGTGTTCCAAAAGACATAAAGACAAGCAACAGACTGAGAAAACACGTTCAAGACACATATCTGATAAATGACTTGTACTCATATACAAAGAATCCTCACACCTCAATAAGGAAGCCCATCAAAAAATACGGACAAAGATCTGAATAGACATTTCACCAAAGAAGATGTATGAATGACTAAATAAGCACTCAAAAAGATGCTCAACTTATTAGTCATTACGAAAAGACAAAGAAAACCACAGTGAGATACCATTTCACACCCAGTAGAATGGCTATAATTTAAAACAGACAGTAACAATGTTAGCAAAGCTGTGGAGAAATGAGAACCCTCATGCATTGCTGGTAGGGACATAGAATGGTGTGGCCACCTTGGAAACAGTTTGGCAGTTTCTTAAAAGGTTAAATAAATTTGTCTTATGATCCAGAGATTCCATTCTTAGGTATCTACCCAAAAGAAATGAAAGCATAAGTCCAAAGATTTACACGTGAATGTTGTTAGAGGCACTATTCATAATAGCCCAAAACTAGAAACAACAGAAACGTCCGTGAGCTGGAGAATGGACAGACAAAATGTGGTATGGTATGTCCATACAACAATGGAATAGTATTCAACAATAAATAGGAATGAAGTGCCTCATACTATGAACCTCAAAACCATTACGCTTAGTGGAAGAAATCAGACACAAGAGACTACATCCTGTACGGTTCCGTTTACATGGAAAGTCCAAAAAGGGCAAATGTAGAGACAGAAAGTAGATTTGTGATGCCAGGCACAATTGGGAGGGGGCAGGGACTAAAAGTAAATGAGCACGTGGGACCTCATAGGGGTGCTGGAGATGTTCTAAAACTGATTTATGGTGAGGGTTGCACACCTGGTAAGTTTACTAAAAAAAAAATCTTTGAATTGTACACTTGGAATGGGTAAATTATATATATAAAATATGCCTCAAAAAGTAATGGCTTTAAAAAAAAATAGTAAAATCAGCCCATACAGCTTTGAAAAACCGACCTACCTGTAAAAAACGACTTTTCTCTCTAGTGAGCGTTGAGTCTGGGGGTGGGGGACAGGCCTGTGGAGCATGACACCTTGTTCGAAGATGCCTAATCTTCAAAAGTGATACATAATGTGAAATACAAAGGACTGTGGGAAACTGGGCCAATCCTCTTGCCTGTTGGGAACACCCAGAAGCTGGAGTGAGAAGCATAGACCACGTGAATTAAAAGAGACTAACAAGAAAGTATGGCCTTGCCCGCCCTAAGCAGGAGAGGATCAAGGCAGCTCCTCCCTGGTACCTCCCTCAGCCCCCAAGCCCACTGCACAGAGCCCTGACCTGACTCACAGTCTTTTCTTTCCTCTCAAGCCAGCAAAGAACCAGACACTGAACGCACATGGTGCAAACACACTTGCCTTTGCTGTTCTGAACTTGTCACTTCGATGACCAAGTGTTGAGTGGCAGAAGAGCAAAATGGTAAAGCGTGGGAGAGGGGGTGTGGGGGGGCAGTTAAGGGAGGAAAAATCCCCATTTTCCCAGGCAAAGAAAAATAATCACTGGTCACATAACTTCATTTGTAGTTAGAAGCTATTAAAAAAGTGGTGGTGACGCCAGGTATATACCTAAATGAGGGGAATTTAGTATCTTGAAAAGTTTATTGTAGCACTGTTCAAAACAGCCAAGATAGGGAATCGACCTAAGTGTCCATCAATGGATATACAGATAAAGAAATTGTGGTACATGTACACAATGGAATATTATACAGCCACAAAAAAAGAATGAAATCCTGCCATTTGCAACAACATGGATGGAACTGGAGAACATTGTTAAGTGAAATAAGCCAAGCATGGAAAGACAAATCTTGCATGTCCCTCATGTGTGGGAATTAAATATAAAGAACAATTGATCTCATGGAGACAGAGAGTAGAATGATGGTTACCAGAGGCTGGGAAGAGTAACAGGGAGGGAGGGATTAAAAAAAAAAAAAAAGATCTAAAAAAAAAAGTGGTGGTGAGATTTGGCCACCAGCCAGTGGATACAGAAAATTAAATATTCGTAACAAGAGGAAAATACTTGTGGGAAGAATTTCACTTCTCTGTACAAAAGTAGTCAATATCTGCTTGGATTTTAACAAGGTTGCTTGCTTTAGGATTCCTTTTTCCCTGTTTCTTACAGTGTGCATTCTGTATATCTGTTCCTAGGGAAGGAAGCTCTGACCAGGTCTTGTGCTGCTGAAACTGGGCAAGTGGACTCCGGTAAGCTTTCCTCACTCACCCCGAGGCAGATGAGCATTCGCTCGGCATTAAGGAAACCATAAAAAAAATGTTATAATTAACGGTTGGGAGTCTCCCTCCTTGGCTCAAACCCAGGGAACAGAACTGGATGGCTGGTTCTTCAGCTCCCCCCAGCCTCGGAGGCAGGAGGCAGCAAAACAAGCAGCTGCACAGATCAGAGGAATCCTCAAGTCTGTAACCAAAGAGTGTGGGGCAAAGCCCTGGGATTTGCCTGTTCTGGTTTCTAGCACCATTGAACCATACTGTAACAATCTACACAGTGCATGATGGATTCCGTCATGCCAGGCACTAAGGCCCAGTTAATACAGTAAGAATTGACATCCCATAGCAAACAGCCTTCCTGCAGCAGGACCCGGGAAAAGGCCAATCTATAAAGGTTTTCATTTATAGCACTCCTTTTTGGGAGGTTGTAGATGGAACCAACGACTAATAAGAAAATACTACATGGAGAACAAGCGGAAGGGCTGGTGGAAGTTAGGATGGATCTCTCCAAGCCTACCTAATACACTGCTAAAGCGACAAACCATTCAAGTTTGGGAGAGGTAGATGTTGTCACTGACAGGGGACAGATCTCTGATGCATGGAGTAATGCTTTCCCAACCCCAAATATCTGCATGTAAAAAGAAGTAAAACGACGACGCGGTAGAACTAGTTTTGAGGTCAGGACAATGGGCCATTAGTTGTCTTTGCATAACTGACTTAAAGTTTCCTGAAATGTCATCATCCTGTGACAGGAGGTCATGAACAAAGATCACTCATTAACTCCGTGGCAGGGGACATCAATTATCGGATGCCTGTGTGCCAGGTGCTTTAGGAATGTTGCCTAGGCAATAGAAATGACCCTATTATTAAAAACACACACACACACTTCTCTGATTGCAAGATCACAGTCTTATAATTTAGAAAAAAATAGAAAATGTATCAAATGAGGATAAACGATAAAGCCACCCATAATTCTACCACCATGTTATTCTTTTGTATAGGTGTTTATAGGCACATACATATTGAGGCGGTACTGCGTTCATGGCTTTGTCATTTTGTTTTTGTCTCCAATTGTAATATATTTTGAATGAATATTATAATGTGAATATTCTGAGTAAATATTCTTCAAGAGCTGACTATAGTTATTTTGTCGTATAAATGCAATAATTTAATCATTCTCCTACTGTCAGACATTTGGGTTGTTTCTAATTTTCCATGCTTTTAAATAGTTCTTTGTATGTAAAGATACGTTAAGTAGCGTGTCATTCTATTTTTCATCTCTTTGACTGCTAGCAAAGGTCAATAATTTTTTCCCTTTTTATTGGCCCTTTGTACTTCTGTGGTTGGTCCATTCTATGCATTAAGTAATGCTTTTTGCAATATCCACAAATGATGATAAGCCCATTGTCTCCTCGTTTCCCCCTTAAGTTCCTGGGGAGCTCTGAAAGGCAGGAGAGCACCGTGCTACACACACACACACACACACACACACACACACACACACATCACCCCCAGTCCAAACTCCCTTTAACCAACTGTAGTCAGACCAAGGTCCAGGGTTCTGAGTGCGAATGCTGAGATGTTTCCCACCCAAACACCTCCTGTGAGCTCTGTCTAGCCCCTGGGTCTTTAAATGTGGCTAAGGCAGCCTCGGGCAGCAGAGAGATGAGAGTGCTGTGTTTGCATCTCAGCATTGGTCTGGAACACAACTGAAGAAACAACTTGCATTAATAATTCACCACAGATCCTATTACTTTTGGTTTTCTTAGCAAGTTACATTAGCACTTGACCTACCTTTATAGATGCAAAACCTTAGCTAAAATTTGTCAGGAAAATTTTTAAAATTTCCCATAACTCAGAAATATTTTGAACTGATCATGTGCTTAAAAACAGTCTTGGTTAGGTTGAATGTATCATTACCACTACAGATTATTTGATAATGACCTAAATTATGTTAAGCTGTTTAATTTTATTTTATCCTAACACAAATGCACAGTTGCTGAGTTAGAATGGTTTTGGAAGTGAGTTCACCTGTGATCCCAAATGTCTCTTTCTTGCCCATTGGCTCTCTTCACAGTGCTTTGTCTGGGATCCCTCTGTCCTGCTGGAATTTGATCTCCTCCATTGCAGGGGATCTGTCTTATTCACCTATCACAAGGTTAAACCCAGGGCAGGTCGCAGAATGAGCATTTGAACAATCTTTCTTGTAGGTAATAAAAGCAGTTACCTTCCACTTTCACAGACTGACACTTAAGATGTACTGCAGAAAACATGCATTTTCTAATCACTTGAAATAGGACCAAAGCAGCATTATTCATACTCAAAATGGATGTGTGAATGAATTCGTGTGACGATCAAGTAACAGGTTATGTTTTGGGATCTGGAAAATAGCAATGCCATTTTTATAATTGAGAAATCAGAGAAGTGCCTGATTTCTCATTTTTGCATAGGCTAGATGCTAATTTGAGGGCTGGATGAGGTGGGGAGAATTCATGAATGAGGAAAAGGCTCTTCTGGATGAACTAAATTTCTCAGAGATCCCATGGTAAAAAATAGCATGAAACCAGCAACAACACGGATGGAACTGGAGGACATTATGTTAAGTGAAATAAACCAGGCAGAGAAAGACAAATGTTGTATGTTCTCACTCCTATGTGGAAGCTAAAAAAATTGATCTCATGGAGGTGGAGTAGAATGGCAGTTACCAGAGGCTGGAAAGGGTCGTGGGGAGAGGGGGATAAAGAGGGCTTGGTTAATGGGTACGAAATACAGTTAGATAGAGAGAATAAGATCTAGTGTTCAGTAGCACAATAGAGCCACTATAGTCAACAATAATTTACTATTTCAATATAACTAGAAGAGTAAAATTGGAATGTTCCTAACACAAAAAAATGATAAGCATTTGGAGTGATGGATACCCAATTACCCAGATTTGATCATTACGCAGTATGATCACAGGTACAAATACGTACAACTATTATGTAGTTATAAAATTTTTTTAAAAGCCCAAAATGTCAACCAGACCATACTAGATTTGATCTATACAAGAGAACTGAAAGGACAGAAAACAAACCTGGACATGAATTTAAATGTTATGGGTAGATTTCAGAAAGCAAGATCTTATGGGCTGAGGTTCTAAAAGGGAAGGTGGCTTAAGACAGTTGAGAAGTCTCAGAATTAAATTCTAAGAACCCTGGTGGAAAGCAGAGTACTTAATAATATCTTATATGGCTAAAGAGAGAGTTCTTGAATAAAAAGATTATAAAAGGCTAGGTTTTCAGAGGGGAATGAAGGCATGCGACCAACCAAGAATGAACATTATATAGTCAAAGATAAGAACAGTGAAAGGGAGTTACAAGGCCCAGAATGAAATGAAACTGGAGGGGAAACGTCAGCAAAAAGGACTTTTACCCATCATAGTCAAAGGAAGATGATGAACAGGGAACAGAAGTGAAGGGCTCAGTCCTGAAGTGGATGGGGCGATAAAAACCACCTGTTTCCTGTGCTCCATGAGCCAGGGACTGCATCATCTTTAACTCTGTGCTCCGGGCAGCCGGCCCAACGCCTGACACCCATTGGACACCCCGCCAAATTTACTTAAACCAAATTAACAGAGGAAGAGGTCAATTATCCAATTTCTGCTTAATTGTCTTTTCTGGGGGGTAGGGGATGGAAAATGTGGAACCAATAGAATAAATGAAGAAACTGAAATTACTACACTTGACAAAATAAAAAGGGAAAGTTTTCAGTCGGAGTAAGAAAGTACTTGCTGATACACTCAGATGGCCTTAAAGTGGATACAGGTGTCTAAGGGGTAGTAAATTAGTTTATTACTAATGAAATTTCCCTCCCTCTTTTTGCAGAATTTATGTAGCCATTTTGGATTAATAACACGATATATCACTGCATTAACTTTTTAATATCTTATTATACAACTACTGCATCTGATTAAATTGAAAAATAAAAAAATATAAATTCGCTATTCCTTTTGTTCCTAAAAATTATATAAAATTTCGTTAAACGTCTTTCTTGCTTCAAGCTAGTTTGTGCATGCAATGTTTAAAAACAATAAAACAAAATTATTAAAATCACAAGTGTTTTTCCCCTTTGTACCACATTCTAACCCAAGGTGATAATGTTTCTTCAAATATTCAATATCCCAATGTCTTTCTACAATAAAGCGGGTATTTTATTAAAATGAACACTAAAGTACTAGATCAGTTATAGAATCTGTGAAAACACACGATATTGTTCAACTCCTACTCAATCCAGGATTGGGTGTGATGTCTGTGTAGAGGGGAGCATAAAATAAAATATCAGAGTTTGAAAAAAAATTAGGCAAATGAACAGTTTCATATGTTTCAGGAGAAAGGACAGATACAGAGAAAAACTACAGAAGTCAATTTTGAGGAAGATAAGTTTTATAATTATGAACTTTATTTTTATTTATGTCAACATTTTCAAGAGAGACTTTACATCTGATTTTTATAATTCATTTTACAGGCAAATTCTAATATACAGTATGTACTCTGAACTGGTTTCTAAAAACAATGGGAAAATAATACTGCAGATATTATTTTTGTTCTTTGTTAGTAATGACTTAGAGACTTTAAATTCTTAGGGTCAGTATTATTTTGTTATGGAAATGCTTTACCAAGGAGAAAGTGGGTAGCTCTTCCCCAACAAGATTAACCATATATCTTCAATTAATGACATAGTTGTAGATTGGCGCCCACCATCACAAATCATTTATCCAAAAGTATTCTTTCAAATTGCTGCAGCAGAAAACTTAAAGGGAGATGTGGAAAGATCATTAGAAAATAGAATTCAAGCATCAGAATTAAGAAAAATAGCAAGGCCATCATCCCCAAAGAAAAACATCAGGTATTTGTATTACAGCTATAATTTTCAAATTATTGCATAAACATGCAAACATAACCATCCCAACTAATTTAGCAACACGAAAACTACTGTGTAAGATGGAGAGTAAACTGAAATGGTGCTGCAGTCTTACTGATCTTCACTGCAAGCCTGTTTGGTGATTCTAAAGGACATCTCCAGTGCCCTAGAGACCAGGAAGCCAGTATGATAACTCTGCTCCGAAACTCAAGTGTGCACCTCTGTGTATGTGACACTATCTACGCTACAGGAACATTTGGAAATGACAGCTACAGGGGGATCATGTTCTCTTTGATGCACTGAGAAAAATGAGTAAAATATTTAAGGGGACAATGGAACATTCAAAGAAAACTTAGTGCTTTAATGGGAAAAGTGACATGCTGGGAATATAATTCTGTGAAAGGCTGTACTGATATCTTCAAACAGCAACAATTACAGAGAAATTCTTTCAACAAAGCCACACCCAATAGGTGGCGTTTTGATATTTCAGGCACAACTCCAAGCAATTAAGCTCATTTAAAGTGCAAATCTGATATTTTCTTTCATATTCAGATTTTTACTTGTTAAAATACTTAGTAAGTTCCCTATTATCTATATAAATACAATGAACTGTGGCCTATATGCCTGAAAATATTGCACAAATGAAAATGAGACTCCAAAAGAAAAATGCTAGATGGCCTCAGTTATTAGAAACATTCTAAATGACATAACTCTATAATCCTTTAATGCCTTTAAATCATCTGCACCTGTATCGATAAACTCCTTAGGCTAAGCTTTCTTTTAAAAATTTGACATGCATCCCATTAACAGCCAAATATCTAATTCTGCATACTCTAACTTCCTCTTTAACAAATGTGAAACTTAACCAATTCCATAAAACTTCCTCAGGACTTAGAATTTACATACTGCAACTATCTTCACTAATGTCACAAGAACTAAGAGAGTAAGAGGTCTGAGTTCCTGTGGAAGAGGATTTGGCACAGAGTTGATTTACAGAAGCAATAAACAGAGATCAAGCCAAAACAGAGATCGAGCCACATCTGAAAAGCTGATCTCTGATTATTTCAACAGAGCTACATCCTCATGTCCACTTATGACCTAACATTTACTAAGGAGCAGATAAGCATGATATTCTTACAGTTTTTAAAGAAAACTGTAGACAAATATTTTAAGTTGTTTATGCAAGCATCCTAGATTTTTTTCTCTTAAATATATTATGCTTCATAATTATATTGATGAGCCTATCTTCTGCCAAGATTAAGACTCAACAAAGGTACAGAGAAGTTGAATTAACACGTTCACATTTCTGCCAATTCATCAGGGAGAAACAAATAGAGCAGGAAAAATAAAAAAATTACTGGAGTCAACATTTTTATGTACTAGACAATAAAGACATTTCCCTCAGACTAGGGAGAAAAAAATAAATTAAAAATTAAAAACTTTTCCCTTAAGAATAAGGCCAACTTGTAAATAATGTTTCGTAAGTGTCTATACAAACTTCTAAATAAACCAAAAATCTCCTAAGTCATTAGTATGTTTTACTTTAGGGAAATATAGTATGATAGCATCCTATTTGCAGTATATGAGATCAGGTTTTTTTCTCCTTCAAAATGAAAGACCACATGTGCCCACTTGTAGCTGCAGCCATCATGGCTCATCTCCATTAACAAAGAAGTGCTTTGCGGATATGTCTGATGACTATACTAACAGTATCTGAACTATGTGAAGAACTTTCTGAATTTCATTGCTTCTCCAGCAGAAGTGCTGGCTCCTGAGAGTAGGATACCAGGTTTGCATTGCTCATCTGTTACCAAATCCAAGCACGGTTTGTATCCACTGAATGGCAAATTCACTTGAATGGTTCTCTGACAGGTAAGGCAAGACTGTGTCAAAATGGCAACAAACACTTCTTTTGAAATTTCTGCTAAAGGATTTGCTGTTGTTTCTCTTAGAAAGGGGCAGACAAATTTACCAAGGTACATTTTTTAAATGAATCCCTAGAAATCTGAGTGACTTTTAAGGCCATAATCCCTTTTGATATATTTTTGGTCAGCTCCTCAAAACAAACACTGACCTTGTAAAGTGATCTTTCTGAAAGATACTCATTCAATTAAAGCAGCTACAGGTGCACAGCCTAAAGATGACATGATCTGGGAGAAAAGGAAAGCAAATTTACTGAACCATCTGACGCGTGGCCCCAAAATATGATAATGTTCGTGCACATGGTTGCCTGGAGGTTCCACAGCTACCTCTACAGCACATTAAAATAAATAAGCACATTGCCTTTGAAATACTTTTCAGTACCTTTTAATAAAACATAATTTCCCATCTTTGATTCCCTTTTCCTTCCAAAATCTACCTTCAAGAAATTGTCAAACAAACACCAACAGAAAAGGGAAACCTAGGACACTCAGAATCAAAAAAACAATTATTACAAATTCCAGCTTTCTCAAGATAGTCTTACTTAAATTCATAATTTTTCTCAAAATATTTTAACTTGTTTTGCTCTAGAAAATAGTTTTAAATCCCTACATATAGGATATTTATATCCTATCAAAGTTTTGTGCAAATGTTTCAAGTCCATTATTCCAGTTTCTGATATTAGCAGAAAGTCAATAAACATAAATATTATAATTAAAGATAATATAAAATAAATGTTGTGGAACCTTAAAATGGCTATAATGGATCCATATGCCTATAGGGTTCAAAACTGAATTACCAGCAAACTCTAGCACCAGTGTATGTTACAAATAGATACATCTTTAGGTACAAGTTTCAAGATGTACCTCAAGCTCTCCAAAATTTACCCAAGTAACAAATACAAACACAAATGCAGTGGGTTTGTGTGTGTATAAAACAAGATGTTAAAGAAGTATATAATTGGTTTATATATAATAAGAAACATTTTTAGCTTGGGGAATTTGTCTGGGAAATGAATAAATACTAATACTAGTTTGCTGATCCTAGCAAGAAAAAATAAAACTCAAATAGATTTTCCATTAAAAGCCTAATCTCCTTTATTCATCACAAAGCTTTTGCATAGACCTTTTAAATACACAAAACACTGGCCAGAACTCTGCTTATAAACTACCATCTTCCATTATCACCTCATCTTTAAAATAGAAGCCATATTCACAGGCGGGACAAGTGAAAAGGGGTGAGGTTCTGACAACCACAATAAATACAGACCTTAACAGCACTAAACCAGCAAAGCACACTTCTCGTCTGCTAAGTAGGATGCATTTTCTGATGTGCAGATTGATGGATAACATGATTAGAGCCTTTGGCAGGCCTCTGAAATGGGTAAGCAAACTTTTGTGTTTACCTGAGACAAGTATGCTCGAATGGCATGTACTTCAACCAGGATATAAAAATGGAAGAGCCAAACTAGTAGAAGCTTCCACATTTTAATATTTGCAGGCTTTTTTTAATGGAACCTCCACCATGGTAGCAAACTGCACATAAAGCTATTACAGAACAGTTTTTAAAAAACCAAATTGGCAGGTGATGGCTATGTACTTAATGTATCTTTGGTTTAGGAAGACGAGAATATCGATTAGAAGCCAAACGGTCCCCAGAATGCAAATTGCCATTTGAACTCTGCATGATTTCTTTTCTTTGTGTTAGTGGCCTTGGGATGCTTGTCTTGGCCTGGAAGCTTTGAGGCTCTAGTTGGGGGTTGCTTATTTGTTTTTGTTTGAAAGAGCCTGAGGGGGGGCGGAGCTTAGACGCTTTCAGGTTTGGATTATTTATAAGAGTAGTTTGACTAGACGTTGGCTGAAGTTTTGCTGAATTACATGTTGTGATTATCGGTGACTTCTTACAAGTGGGAGTCCTATTTGGAGATGATTCAGAAACTGGAGGAGGTACCAAAGAATTCAAGATGGATGGCTTTAAAAGCTGCACGGACTTGGGCTGAGACATACAGCCCACTGGCAGAGACTGATTTGTTCCAACTCTCTTAACCTGGTCTACTGTACTTGACTGGGGAAGTGTCTGAAGAGAAGTAGGTACAAACTGCATGTCACTAATTTGATTATTTGCCAAATGATAAGGCTCTTGAGCATCCACAGTCATGTTCAAGTTTCCTTCAGAAGGTGTACTCTTAGCCACATCCATCGTGAATTGTGGGCTTGACGAAAAAGGCCGGTCTTCCAAACCGTAGTTGCTTTCTTCTTGCAAGCCGTGTGTAAAGCTTTCATCCAGATGTGCAACACCCTGATGCATGCCCTGCGTCGTGCATTCACTGTGGGCCTCGATAGGTTGCGGCTTTATTAGTTTTCCCTGGGCATAGTCTGTGGGTCTGGGAAGGCTGCTGGAAGGCTGTAGTACTTGAGGCTGTCGAAATTAAAAAAAAATTAGCAATAATTTATCTTAGAAATGCCATCCAGAATTAATATAAATTAAGTTCTAATTAGGCTGTGTTGGTACTTATTATGTTTTAATATGGAGAGTATGTGGGATTTTTTTAATTAAAAAATTAATTACAATATTCAAGCAAATTCATGAGACACATATAAGAGTGATAATGCAAACAAAAAAATGATACAGGCAGTAAACACTAAACGGATCCAAAATTAAACAGGGGGAAAGAAAATATTAAAGTACTGATTTGCTATAGAAAAAAACTCCTGCCCTAATCAATTCATTAGGTATTTAAAACCTTATATATAACGGAGCTTGACAGAATGATTTCTATAGCATTTTGGTTTAACCTCCACAAGCATTCAGATATTAACCGTGATCTTCAGAATATTACCCATTTTAAAGTTTTTTAAAAACTAAAGTTGTACACCATGTTACCAAATGTACTTTTCTGTCAAGAATTAAAATGACCAGCAAATAAGGTTTAGAATAAAAATTATATTCTCGGTTTATGTGAAATTCTAATTACTTAAATAAAAGCTGGTCCATACACTTAGCTGATTCTAACCTATCCTTAATATTCTTGCTGAAAATTTTCAGAATAAAATGTTTCAAAGCTTATTTGTTCTGTCTCATTACTGTTATGGCTGACATGTGGGAAACAAATCTACCCTGACCAAAGAGTGAACATTCATTTAGGAAAACTAAAAATGATCAGCCTTTTTAATGATGGCTGCAAGTAAGTCAAATGTGGAATTGCCTCTAACTGGAACTGAAGCACAGAAGCCAATGATAACAAAGTTCTTAGGCCAGCATGCCCTCACACATACTTCTCTGCAGCCTACTATGTGGTTACATTCTACAAAAATCAGAGGAAACATGCAATTTCCATTACTTTGGGGCATCCAGTAAAAAAAGAAGAAGAAAAAAAAGTTATCTTTCAATGGCCCAAATAGTTAAAATATATGGGGCAGGGCCTCCTGGGCCTGTCCTGATATAGGGGCGGTTGCTACAAATGTATAATCCTTACCAGCCATAGACATACTTTCTGTTAAATAATGAGAGCTAAACATCAAAGAGCTTGGCAAAAGGTTTTGACATGTGAACTTTCAAGGACCATTTCTCACAGTAACTTTTTTTTACTATGCTAATCCAACAAATAAATCTACATTACATCTCTAATTTCCCCAATAGAAGGGGCAGATCTATTGATACTGCATTGTTTTTTCACTTCTTTCACCTCCTTAACGAGCACTGAACAATAGCTGCCCAGGATCAGCATTCAGGGGTTAGATGATGGCAAGGCTGGTAGTGACTGAGAACAAAGCCCATGGACTCGCAGAGGGATGGGTGGCTCTGTAACGGCATAGGACTGACCTGCTATTTAAAAAAAAAAAATCAGGACAACCACTACTCAAAATTAATCTGTACAGAAATATGTTACATTAAATCACATTGTAGAATGTACAAAATAAACACGCCATCTCAGTTGCTGCCTCAAGCTAATGTCCCAGACTTTAACATCCCTGGGCATTTTCACAATAAATCACACAGATGAATAAACTGTCCCTCAACATAGAAGGTACTAAAATTACCACATAATTAATTCAATGGACTCTCCTTGGGGTTCCTTACATAAACATAAGTATGCCAAAGTGATCAAAAACCTTAGAAACATTAGTGAAAAAAATAGAGCAGGGCCATACTAAACAAGCCAAAATCTACCAAAGAGGGAATTTGTTTTCCCTTTTTACCTCTTTTTACCTTCAAACACAATAAAAATATTCTAGTCTGAAGTTAAAAATCTTAAACCAATTTGAGATTTTTGAAAGTATCAGTGATAATTTTAAAAATGACTTTACTGTAATATGTCTATTGCCAGTAAGAAAAAAAAAGTGTAAACCATGTGCTATCAGCTTAAAGCCTAAAGGTATGATTTTCCAATTAAGATAAGTAATAAACTGATTATTAAGACAACCAAACCTCCAGAAAAGGGGCATCATGAACTGTAGATGAACGATCCATTTGCACTGTTCTGATTACTCACATTACTCAACTGACCACTGCTTATTAAAGAAATAAATGAGAGTCAACAAGAGTCTGCTTGTATAAAATGCAACAAAGCTTCGTATCAAATATTAAAGAATTAGAAAATAACCACTTTTAATAAAATGTTGAGTCTTAGAGGAGTTAAACAGTTATATAGATAAATTTCTAAACTATCAATTAATTACATTAAATAAATCAGTGCTTTCTGTATGCTAAATGTAGAATCTAGGTTTTTATTAAAAATTAACTTTAACGGTATGATATAACTTCCCTATCCCAAAATAAATGTCTTGTTTTATTATTTACTTGAAAACTATAGTTTGGAAAATCAATTCCACTACTGTAAAGTAAAAAAGTCTCTTTCGAGAGGAATAAGAAATGACTGTAACGTAAGCACCAAGGAAATGACTTGCCTCTGACATATGGAAGTGGTTACCCACCAAGGACTAGACTGTTATTAACTACCTGCTGGCAAGTTGAATAAGCTACCCCTTAATCTCTAGCATGCAAAGCAGAAATATGTTCTGATGGTTTGTTGATTATACTACAATTTCTCCAAATTCTAAACACTCAACTGAATTAATATAAAGGCAAGATATTAACAATTCATCTTGCCTGCATCCACTACTGCTTCTATGGCCATAAAAAGATGCCCTCAGACATCTGCAGAATGAATTCTAAATATAAAAAGAAAGATCCCATATCCTCATGGATAATAAAACTAATAGGAAGGAATGTCAAAGGCTATTCACTTTTAAATGTCTGTTAAGAATCGTACTGTACTAGGTGTGGGAAAATCTGAAGCTTAAAATAAATTTGTTCCTATGCTTGAGAAGCATAGTTAGGGAGACAATAAGGTAAACAAATGATGAGACCATGTCTCAACCATAGCATATGAGAACAAAAAGAAAACATATTCCTGACCAGAAAGGTTACAGAAGGCATCCAAGAATCACAAACAATCTGCACTGAGTCTTAAAAGGGTGAGTAGAAGTTTTCCAGGTAGACAAGAAGGGAAGACCATTGTGGGTAGCGAACTAGTACGTGGTAAGCACAGAGGCAAAAGAAGAACATGGCATATTCATTCTGGCCACTTCAAACTGATTAGACAGAATCTGAAAGGATAGTACAGAAGTGTAGGTGAGGGCCAGCTCCTGAAAGAACTCATGTCAGGCTAAGTAGCTCTGACTTGTGAGCTGTAGATGACAGGAGACACAGTTGGATTTTAAGTAGAGCAATGAGAATTCCAACGTGGGTTTTACAATAATCACTCCATTGTAATCAGTGAGGAACGCAACCAGAAGGGATGAAATTTTAAGAAGTACAGCCAGATAGTATGCTATTGCTAACAGCCCAGGTAATAAATTATAGGGTTTTAAAATTAGAATACTGGCAGAAAAACTGGAGAGGACTGAAAGAGATCTGAAGGTGGACAGGCAAGACAAGGTGCTTGCCTTGCATCCAAAAAAGGCCTCTGGGGAAGTTGCCCGCCAGCCCACGCACTTCACAGCCTCAGCAGCCCACAAGACCCACAGGGAAAAAGGAAATCCCACACTACTGGCAGGACATCAGGAAACTCCCCGTAGTCACAAATGAGTAGAGCTCTAATCCTCGCAACTTGTGGAGGGGGTTGTTACTGAAGCATGGAAATGTGAATCTGTTTCTCACTAGAGAGCTCAGTGCCTCTAACTGGTCTCAGCGACTTCAATTCTTATTTTAGTCAGATAAATAAACTTCAGCACACCATTCTGAGACTTCTCAGATTAAATGTTTCCATGTGTCAAGGTCAAGAGTATCAGCCACAGGCATTACTGTGTTGTTGTGCAAAGGCTTGGTAGGCATCTTGAATGATAATCATAAATGTCTATTTTGGGCTGCTCACAAAGATAGCCAAAGACGATGAGCTCCTTACAGGCATGTACCATGCTTTATTCATTTTTTGTTGTAGTTGGAATTACTAGTATTTGGTACATAGTAGGGCTTAAATATATATTTGCCAGTTAAATGAATAGGCGAATGAATATTAGTGGTATATCCAAGAATTGCTTCTTTGGCCATAAATTATCAAAGTGACACTTTCCTATTAGGTCAATGATGAAGCATTGATTAAATAAAAACCAGTCTTTTAAAAATGATGAAAATAAATCTGATAATAGAAAAAAATTGTTTTCTCCAAATAAGTTTGGGGTTAGTTTAATGATTCATGTCAAGAAGGATAGCAGGAAAGACTAATTACATATTAACTTGAACACAAGTACCTCTCATGATCTCTAAACTTGGCCTCCAAATGTTTTTTACTTGAAGACTAGACATTTCTGGGCTAAACAGGTTGGGAAAACTGTCTTAACAAGCATTCAGCTATTTTCCATTTCTATTTCTAATAATTAAGTATGTTTATTCACATACAACACTTAGCATAGGACTTCCTAGCATATATGTTCAGTAAATTTCATCTATGATTATTAAAAGGCATAAAAATGAAGAGTTCAAGCCATAGCCCTTTTGTAACTGGGTCTTGGCGGGGGGGGGGACAAAGGTAAGTTATTTAGCAGTATAATAATAAACTAGCTGTTACAGAATATGAGGTTTCTAGGCTTCAAATACATAGTTCAATAATGTCAATACTATCTAAATATTTTAAATCCATATATGTAATATGATACAGAAGTCGAAGATTCCTTAACTGCCTTCCTGGAGATAAGAACAAGAACTAGGACATGTATGACATTTTAAAGTTTAGAGAGTCAGACTAATCTGAGTTTGAGTCCTGGATCTATTGCTTATCATTGGTGAGGTATCACAAATAATCTCAGTATCCTGAAATGGAATTTCATAGTTTATAAAATGAGGATAATACCAGTATCCATACCTCATGGAACTGTGGTAAAGAATAAACAATAATATACATTCGAAGTACTCAGCACAATGCCTGGCATATTACAGATACTTGAGCAATGTTATGCTCTGGGCTCTGAGAGAACAGAGTTCCCTTCCTTCCAAGAGCAGAGATCCAGACTTTTTTTTTTTTGCATGCATGCATGCATGATCTCTAATTATCTATGAGATACCTAGGTGGAAAGTATTATCCTCTTCCTTTTGTAAATGAGTAAACTGGAGTTAAAAGAAGTTAAGTGACATGTTTGAATTCACACTTGAGCAAATGGCAAAGCCAGAATTAGAACCATTAGAGAATTTATTAAAATGCAGTACTAAAATTTATTATTCTATGCTATCTGGGTAGTTCTGTTGAGATCACAGGCTTTCAGAATATGCAATTTAGCCAGATAATTATTTTAAGTTTTAATATATTTGAAAACTCTGTAGGTATATTCAATGCCAACATTCAGGTACTAACTTTCCTGGATAATGCCCTACTTCCTTCTTAGCTGATCTAGCCTACACACGATAACTCTCAGGCACCAAACTCCAGCCACATCCTGTAGCAGTGTTTCTGGAAAGAGGTGGATCCATAGTCACCCCCTGGAGTAAATGCACTGAACATGAGAAAAGGCAAATTAGCAGAGCAAAACTCTTCACCTTTACTGTTTCACAACACTTCAAAATCTAGCATTAGCATATGGAAAAGCACTGTTGCCAGTTTTTGTAAGCAAAAAGATGGCAGCTCAAAAATCAAACCCTGATTGAATAAAAAATGCTAAAGTGTACAAAGTACAAAGCAGGAAATGTTCTAAAATGTAATAATGCTATTATTGCATAACAGACATAGGAATTACCTAAATTTATTTTCTGGGTACATATAAGTTTATTGTTATTATTAAATACATTTTAAAGGTAAAAAGGAAGATTGAAATGGAGCCATCTGTAACATGCCTGTAATTTCATGCAGGCTCTGACATGCATCATGCAAACTGGAAAAACATAAAAACAAAAAAGTGATTATGAGGAAGGTGGTAGGAAAAAATCCAAAATTGTACTGTACCACGCTTTGTCAGAGAAGTAATGGACTAACTTCTCAACTCCTTGCCAATGGCATAATGGGAGAGCAGAGACAAGAAAAAGACAGGACAATGGCATCAGAGACCACACACAACACCAAGGATTGCCATGACTGGGTAGCAGCCAGAAGTATTTGCTTTGCTATTGCTGTGTTTTCCTAGGCATTATTATTTTATTTAATGTATTTGTATATAATAAAAACATATTTTAATAGGTTCACACTTTCTTACTAAAGCGGTTTGCAAGTTAGTACAAACACTCATACCCACAGAAAGGTTTATGTAAAATTTCTCGTACTTAAAAGGACTCGAAGAATCTTACCAAACGAAATACTGGAAAGAATTCTGACACAATTTAATATTCATACTCCAAAGACCTAAAAAGGTTTAGCTCCATGTAATCTGTCATGAAGGATATAGAAACTATTTTTTAATAATTTCAGAACTTCTTGCACATTATAAAATATAAATTAACTTTATATTTGCCAGTTTAGTTTTATTACTGCTACTGCATTAAAGACCACTAAAGGTATAATGTGACCTTAAATACGATGTAAATTTTAAATGAGGCTCCACACTATAGAGATGGAAGACTTAACTGAGTCCCTAGTGCTACATAACTAGATTCAGTGACTTTTGCTGTTGAGTTCACATGAGGCCAGTCACAGCTCCCAATGCTTCTTGGGATCCAGGAATGCTGTTTTTCCTCTCTACCTCAGAATGGTGCCTCTAGATCTTGAAAACCTTAAAGAAAATACCTAACTGATACATATAAATTATTTATAAATAAATTCTGAACTAAGGAGTTCAACGGCTATTCTAAGTTGATGACCAGTTAACTGCTTTTTAAAATTATCAAAGTGATTAAGAGTGACTTAAGCAAGCATTTACTACAGAGGAACAATCAGTGTGAGAGGATTAATTTCATGGGTCTACATCTCAAAGACACAGGATTGATTATATCTATCTCTTGGATGCAGAGTAGTACAGAAAAATCCTAAACATTATCATAATAATACAATTCCACTGGTGTGACCAATAGTCATGATACATTTATCCAGAATAGGATACTGTAAGCACTATGGTACAATAGCAAATATGGACTAAAGAAACAATCCTACGATCTGTAGAGCAGACTATAATAAAAGGCTTTACACAGAAAACACTAATTGCTGCATTTCTCATAATTGTAAGGTATGCAAGAAACTAACCTATGTCTACATTTATGGGAAGGCCTATTGGACCATGAGTTAGATGCACATTTCTAGTCAATTAACCAATGGCTATAATAAATAGCTGCCAAAATGTACACAGTACCACATTCTATGTTAACCGTATTTAAATAAAAATTAGCTTACTGTAAAACTGAATTAGTTTTTATGGCGTTACTCTAATTCGCATTTCATCATTCAAAAATATTTTATTTTTATGAAAAGTCACTCCCAAAGCTAATTTCTAAGGAAGCAGAAGCTATCCTTACATATAAAATTGATTTTAGTCACATGTTGGAGTCAATTAGATTAAGCCATGTTAATTTATATCTTATGAGCATGTTTGACAATTCAATAATATACATCGAGTGCCCATAGGAAGTGTACAGCCTTTGATGAAGTGTACAGCCTTTGATGAAGTGATATCCTTCCAAAAATCTACCTAAGAGAGATGGTGACACTGATTTATATACAAGTATAAACTGCATTGCAATAGTGTCTCTGTAACTAGAAACAACATCCATGCCTAACAATAGGAAAAGACAAAGTTGTAGTAAATTCGCATAATACATTATCATGCAGCCATTAAAACGGCAATTTCAAGAAATATTTACTGTTTCAAAAATTTGTATATATAATGATACTATGTGAAAAAAGCAAAACAAAAAACTTAAAATATACAAGATTCCAACTTTATAAAATAAAAAAGACTGGAAGGAAATTTATCAAAATGTTTCTGTATATTCTAATTCCTCCATAATGAGCCACTACATTGGTATCATAAATAAGGAAAACGTAAATTTTAAAGAAAGGTCAAAGTATTTACAATGAATATTTAAAGTTCAGGCTCTGGAATTAGAAGGGAATTTAATTCTGGTTTGTTCACCTACCTGGAGCAAATTACTACATCATTCTGATTTATTTATTTGCATTTTCCTTATTGTAAAATGGAATAATAATAGATCTGACTCTATGTGTTGTCGTGAAGATCAAAGGATAATTTAAATAAAATGCATAGAAAAGTACTTGAGACAGTAAAAATTATAGTAAGTATTCAACCTTAGTCTTTTTCCTTTCTTAAATGTATGGCTAAGTTTTTAAAAAGATATGTAAAAGTTTTCTACATATTCATACTTTTTTTACATATTCATATTTGTAAAAATGTAATTTTTAAATAGCTCTTAGAAAAATTAACCAAAGTGTATGAGTCCTGAAAGAACAATTCTCCAGCCAAAAAGGACTGAAAGAACAAATATGAACCTAGTGAAATACTAAAGTGAGAAAGTGTAGTCAAGGATAAACAAGCCCAAGACAAAAGTAAGAATTCAGTAACATCATCATTTTGGTTGAACTGAGGAAGAGCTGACTCTTACAAAGGGTTTATAGGCATTTAAACCACTCTATTATCCAACAGCAAATTTTTTTTCCTGGCATAGGCTTAATCATTAGGAGATTTAAAAACAATAAGGATATTTCTGTAAAAAAAAAATTTACTATGATTATAGACACAAACTCTATGCATATTGTTACTTAAACTTCTTAGCCTTTACATTTAAAGTTGATGCATTAAAACCTAAATGCTCGAACTTACATGGGCAAAATAGACCAGTGTTTTTCTAAATGAAGGATGCTAGGAACATTTTTAAAAATTAGAATAGACAAGAAAATATGAGAGTATCCTATGTCCTAAAAAAAAGTACTGTCTCATGAATCTATTACCTGTATTTCAAATGCACACACACAGACACATGTGTATTGGGTTGTAAATACACATTTTCATTCAGTAAATACAGACTGGGTTATGATGTAATATGTGTTTGTAATCACTGCTTGTCAAAAAGGTTTGTGAAACACCTCCTAAAAGTTATAAGAGGAGGATACAAGACAATATAAATCTGCCATTCTTAATGTAGTTCAGGTGAACATAATTATTCATTATTATAATATAACTTTAAAAACAGGCAACACTCCATTAAAACATTTCTGGGCTATTAAGACATATGTAGATGCATTTATGAAATTTTTGTTGTTTGAAGATCATTTTTTTCCCGTTCCCATCTAAGTTATTGCACATGGAAGGTAAAGGTAGATAGGATTTCTAAATTCTTTTAAGCAAGATACTAAAGAGCGAATTTTAAAAGCCCAGTTAGCCATGGTAAGAGATATTATTTCAAAATACACTTTTTGCATATGCTCTGGCAAGAAATGCTATTTGAGATTACCAATAAGGCTCCACTTGTACTCGCCATCAAATTGGTACTAACTGATGAACACCAGGGTGCTCGAGTGGCAGTAATATTCTCCAGGGATTAGGGGGATGGGAGAGTAAACCCACAACTGAAGGACACAGGGAGCATTGCAGAGGGGAAGGGCATGCCTCTAACCCTCGCTTGGGTAAGGCAAAGACATAAAATGTAACCATAATGTTTGTAACCTCATAATACCATGAAATGAAAAAAAAAAAAAGGCTTTCTACTTGCCAAATGCAACTATTTTTATTAAATTTTACTACTATGAGGTAGATTATTTGTCATTCCCAATTTTACACAGTTGGAAATTAGAGTAGAAAAACTAAACCAATGCCAATTAAGTGAATTTGGACAAAAGCTGAAGTCCCTACCGACAGCAAGAAAGACCTTGATATACCTACATGTAGATTATTTTCTGCTAATGTAGAGAAAAATTTAATTTGAAATCAGAAGATAAGCATCATGAAGTAGAGACCAGTAATACACTTGAGAAAAGAAATGTAAGTAAAAATTTCCTGAGAAAGAAGAAAAAATACTTAAAGGCCAAGATCTTCCTTTTATCTCCATTTTCCTAGAGTTATCTCAGCAAGAACATTTCTGGTCAGTACGCTTTCTAGAGTGAACAAGGCTAAATATTTTCCATAAACATTAATTCTTTCGCACTCTGCATATTTATAGTAGGCTATCTTTTCATACTGGAAAGTCTACTACTTCTGTAACTTAAAAAAAAACACACACACACAAACAAAAACAAAACAGATTGCCCTTACTGAAGACTCATAGCCAAGCCTACCTGGCATCTGCATTTAGAAGACGAAGGCAGTTCACTCAAGTCAATGTTCAAGAGGGAATCAGAAAGAACTCTTCAGTGAAACCGATTATAATGAAGGAGAAATATCTCAACTATCTTCCATTGCTTACACAATCAACCTTTCCAAAAATGAGCAGAAGGAACCACGATATTGACTAAATATGGAGATAAATATTATCTCACTGAACATAAGTTTACTGTAGGAAAGAAGAGATCTATTCCCAAAACTGTCTGAAAAAAATCACTGGATTTTATGCCAATAGTCCCATACCTTTCTTCCCTATGTTTCATCCCTTAAAAAAAAAACAAAACTTTATTAGTAAACTGCTTCAGCTATTCTCAGGTTAGATCCAAAATAGTGTAGTAGTTTAGAACACATTTCCCCTCTAAATAAACCTTCCAAGCTGAGAAAGAGCTATCAAAAAGCTGTGAGCAAGTCCTCTTGTTATTGCTTCCCACAAACAGGGTCCTACAAGTCTCAATGATCAAATCCCAGGGCCAGTTCTCTTAGCTGCACAGGCCAGGAGAACTTGCTCAGGAAAAGACTCCAATGTTACACTTTCTAGGTGACTAATACATCCAAACTCTGGAGAATCAAAACTTTCCTTTTGCTAACCCAGAGATGCAGAGAAGGAAAGTATGACCTAGAAAAGTCAAAAAGACAGATCCTGATAGTTACGTTGTAGGATTAGTGCTGCTTCATAGTCTGAAAAAAAAGGGACAACTTGGAATCAAATAGGAAAGGAGAAAGATGCACTTGAAAATGTAGGGCCAACGACTCAAGGGAGGAACAAGAAAACTTTAAAGCTATACAAATAAAAAACTAGTGAAATGGGTGTTTCTGAGAAACAAGTTTTTAAAAGCAAATCTAAAACTACTTGCAATTCAGAATAATTAACCCTAAACTTCAATTTAGGGGAAGAGAAAAGGGGAGAAGCATGGTAGGGGAAAAGGATGGGGGCCAAAAGGGGGCTTCGATATGTGCAAAGGGGGGTGTGCTAACCTGAGGGAGCTCTGCCACTCCGTGCTGCTTACTGGCCACAAGCCTAAGAAACATTTGTTATAACTGCCCTTTGAAATTTCAGATTAGTTCACTAGCAATTTAGTATGAGAGGTGGTGGGATATAGAAAAGAAGAAAAAACTCCTCATTGCTTCCACTAAACAAATGAACTCGCTACTAAAACTCTGACAGAAAAGCCTACACAAGCTATTTTTCTTTAAAACAAAAAGTACCAAAGGGAAGGAGAGGCATAATAGCCAAAAATTAAACTTCATACCTTGTCTGGAATTCATGCTGATACCTCTTAATTTTGACTAATTCAAGAAATAAAATTTTGTTTAAATAAATTATATTCCTAATTACTTCAAATGTCCTCCTTTTGAACCTTTGATACTTCATATAAATACACAGAATTAATGAAAAAATTGATTCAAATCACAAATCAGGGTAAATCCATGGAGAAGGCATAAAAGCATCTCTGAATGACTATATTTCTATTTCTTTTTCATTAATATTAGCTTTTTTTGGGTGACTTTTCAAAAAAGATAAAATATAATCAACTTACCGGTATACTTAAGTACATAAAACAAAATAATAGACGCTGTTTTGGAAAGTAGATTTAATGTAAACAAAAGTTTTAAAGTCAAACGACTAAATCATTAGCAATGTTAGTAAACCATGCATATCCAAAAGCCATTTCTTCTGTGCTGTAAAGCAACTGAGAAATTACAAAGACATCTTAGCTGTTTTAAAACACTTTTGAAAAAAACAATTAAAAAGATCGTTCTTTTAGAAGACAGTGAAATGCAATCCAAGCCTTTTGATTAGGAAACATTTAAAGAAATGTGCAATGGTCTAGTAAGCCTGCTCCCTACACAGTATGCATCTGTCCATCATACTACTGCAGATAGCATGTACATTTTTTAAATAACTAGATTAAAAAACCAATTTCTTATTCACGTATCTCAAGGTCTTGAAAAAAGAAAATGCCTTAAAGACAGATGCATGTCAGTAGGTCAAGGGTCACTGGAAATAGGTTTAAACAGCATTAGAATGAAATTAACCTCAGACAGCTTCCATGAGGCTCTAAGTAGAGGTCTGTTTACATGCAGTCAAAGGAAGTGTTAAGAGGAGACCACAGGGAGTGCTGATTTAACAGATGCCTGCAGATCACTCAGGATGGGAAAGGAGGTGCTAGGGAGAGACAGGTCATGCAGAAGGGAAGTACCATGAAGGGGAAGCCAGAGTAGGATAGGAGTGAGAGACACAGACTCACTCTGTCTGCGGTGCGGTGGAACAGTCCGTGGGATCCCCTGGAAGGAGCCCTGCCAAGGAGAGAAGGAGGGAGCAGAATACCCACCCTGTGCAGAGAGAGATGGGGTAGGGAGGTATAATAAAAAAGGGAACCGAAACATAGAGAAACCAACGTCATACTGTTTTATTTTTAAATAACACAGAGCAATAGTGTTAACAAGGCAGATTTCATTTTCTAAAAATATAGGCAACTCACATTATTAAAACTATAGCATAATCCAAACCTAGGTTTTTTTTCATATATTTTTAAGAAAAAATTATTTTCCTCTATATTTGTAGTTAAGTACAAGAAATATATTCTTTTTGGTATACATTACATTCATTATCATATATCTCTTTTTAAATCAATAGATTCCAGTCTTTTGCAGAAAATAAAGGAATGTAAAGGGGGGGGGATAGAATTTAGGTGTTAAACACAAAGAAATTGCATCAATTTATGAATCAAGCAATACAAAAAATTACCATATAAAATTTTTTATTTCTGTTTAAATAATAGGTTTTCAGAGGATTAGCAGGTAAAAATAAAGAACACTAGCTGAAGTTAGCAGAACCAACATAGTATTAAAAAAGACACAGGATGTTGTCAGAGTAGGTATTATATAAAGAATGTGACATGCAGGCCACAGGTTACACATGCATACTTTTTAATTTAAATAACTTGTGGTTTTGTAGCTTTATTTATTTTAATCACAGATTATCAGAATTAAAATACATCTGAAATGTCATTTACTTCCATTTCCTCACTTTTCAGATAAAACTGGGTCTTCAGGAAAGTAACTATTCAATGTCACACAAGCGGAACCAGATTAGGTATCATGTCTCCGTGTTCCTAGCCTCCTCACTGATTGAAACACATCCACAAATAAAATGACTGAAACACTCTTAAAATATCATCAAGGAAAATGAGCCTGTAAATCATCATCATACACAGTTAAATTTGCAAAAGAAAGTGTGCGTAATTTTTCAGACCAATTAATCTGACATAGAAGTGATGTTCTATTAAAAAATACTAACATAGCTTATCAGTATTTACATATTTCATGAACACTGTTTCAAATAACAAAAAATTTCCCACCTCTGTATCAACATTCCTTGGCCCAGTTAGGTATAATCGGATACTACTTTAAATTTAAGAGTAATCCTGGAGGAATGAATTCTAGTGTTCTACACCACCTTAGGATGACTATAGTTAACAATATTGTACAGTTTTAAATAGCTAGAAAGAGGATATTGAATGTTCCCAACACAAAGAAATGATAAATGTCTGCGATGACAGATATACTAATTACCCTGATCTGATCACAATATATTGTATGTAGTGAAACACCACTATGTACAATTATTTGTCAATTAAAAAAATAAAACACCATAAAAACCAAAATAAGAGAATTACGAAAAAAATTAAGAATAATTCTACATTGTTCGATATAAAATAGAAACAAAAAAGATCTATTTTCTATGCTGATGAGGGAAAAAACAGCTACAACAAAGTAAATAGAATTAACAATCTTTATAATATTCTAGTAAATAAAAATCCCATCTTTTGAAATTACTATACTTTCTTCACTAATTTAGCCATGGATGTTTGCAAAGATAGCTTAGAAAATATTTAATAGTGTGATGACCCCAGGTGTTCTCCATAGATTATTATCTGTTTACAAGTCTATTTTGTTGTTTGAGAAATGTTTTGGTTCAAAGGCTTTACACAAAGCAAGTCCTCAACCAAATCCTTCCTATGTTTTGCCAAAATCAAGCTTCTACCCACTGCACTGGGTAAAGAAACTTTCAGATGGGGACTTCACAGACAGGCTAAAGAAGCAGTCATAGACTCCTTCATCATAGAACTAAGTTGCCTCAAGAGGTCTGTGGCAATAACACTGACCTTGGAGTCAAGGAACCTGTGTTTTTCCTCCAACAAGCCCTTTAACTATGAGAAAGTCACTAATCTCTGAGCCTCAGTTTCCTCATTTGTCAAATGCAAGGGGTAGAATGGTTCATCTCTAGGAACCCTCTTACTTTTAGTTCTTATAATTCAGTTATTCACATATCTGTCCCTGTCTCCACTCCAGTCATTGCTATCCTTTAATTTTATAACTGTATATGGCATTCAAAATAACCAACTTCATATTAAATTGTCTTTCCTGCTAGATCGTTAATTTGTGAAATAATTTAAGTGAAAGTATCTGTCACAGTACCTATAACTTGGCAGGAGTTTTAAAAGATATTAAATGTCTTTCCTTCTCTAGCCTAAAACTCCCCAGCACACACAGCAGATGCTAAATAGCTATTTACCAATTTAAACTGAATTAAATTAAATTATTGTGTTTATTTAGAGATAGAGCTATAACATTTGTCAGTCCTGGCCACATATTACAATCACCTAAGAAATTTAGAAAACAAAACCAATGATATCCATCTTCATTTCCTCAAAACCAATAAATCATAATCTCCGGGACAGGCCTGAGCATGAGAAGGGAGAGACAACCTTGTGAAATAAGCACATAAGCAGATCTGCCAAGGGGCACTCATCCATTAGCTGATTGGACAGTTTGCCATTTGAGCTGATACCGATACCCAGAAAGGCAAAGAATGTTACTCATTTTATTTCTGCCACTTACAATGCCTCTTCTACTTCTCTACCCATAGGTCAAAATCCTATCCAGCCTCTTTAGCCCATTTCAAACCCATTTCCTAAAAGCTTTTACTCACCCTACCTAAATTAATTATGATCACTCTTGTTTATAAACACCCACAGCCCTTAGCGGATTTTTCTCAGGGAATTTTTCTTCCTCTTTTCACTATTTTGATTTGAATATTTTAAACATTTTTCCACTAAATATAACCACTCCAAATAATAGCCTTCTTACTTTTCTTGATGTCAATTATAGCTTCTTATCAAGTGACTTAAACAGAGTAGAAAAACATACCCTGCTCAACATTTAATAGAATAGAGAATTTCAGTTCCAGCACAAGATGGAATAGCCACACTTTCCCTTCTCCTGCTGCTAAGAATAGCTGGACATTATACAGAAAACACAAAACTCTGAAACATGGAAAGAAGGTAGCAGACCAGCTAGGGAACTTGAAACTCAAGCATGGCAGAGAGTTCTCTGGGTTTTCTTTTTGCCTAATGTATGTTAAACTGGGTGGAGAAGCCAACACCTGCAAATGCCAGGGAACACAAACAAAAAGCTTCAAGGAAAGCCTGCACCCTCTAGCCAAAGAATCAGGAAAGAGGTAGCCTAGTAATGCAGAAAACTTAAGACACAGTAACCTGCCTAACATCACAGAAAAACCTGTGGCCCCAGATCTGATTCCCATAAGAAAAGGCAGACTGGGGAGTCTAGGCTTCTACTCTTACCTGGCTGTGACATTATCTTACATAGTTCTTAAAATATGTACAGAAAATATTTAAAACACTTATAAGTGGGGGAGGGTAGGGACTATATTTAGTAGTTTCTATATTTATTAGACTATATATAGTTTTATATATATGTATGTATAATGTAATGCCTAGAGCAACAACTTAAACATTTATACAAAGAGAAACACACAACACACTATATAAAAATCAAAATGGAATTCTTAAAGGTACAAGTAACACACAGAAAAGCAAGAAAAACACAACAGAATTAAAGAAGAGAGAAAACAAACATAAAACCAAAGAAATAAAATGGCAGACGTAAGCCCTAACATACCAATAATTACATTAAATATAAAGGGACGAAATGCACCTATTAAAAGATAAATGGATAGAGTAGATTATGACCCAACTATATGCAGGCCACAAGAAATTCGTTTTATGTATCACAATATAAATACAGGTATTTTAATGTAAAAGATGAAAAAGATACACCATGTAAAAAAAATCAAAAGAAAGCAGAGGCAGCTATATTAATATCAGATAAAACAGACAGACTTCAGAGCAAAAAACATTTCCAGGTACAGAGAGAGACCTTACAAAATGATAAAAGGGTCAATCTACCAAGAAGACGTAATGATTCCAAGTGTGTATATACCAAACTAAAGACATATACAATACACGAAACAAAAACTGAAAGGAGACTAGCCAAATACATAATCTCAGTTGGAGAGTTTAACATCTCTCTCTCAACAGTTGATGAAGTAACTAGACAAGAAAATCAGCAATAATATAAAACTCAAGGACACCATCAACAACCAGAATCTAATCAACATTTACAGAATACTCTATCTAGCCAACATTTACAGAATACTCTATCCAACCAACATTTACAGAACACTCTATCTAGCCAACATTTACAGAATACTCTATCCAACCAACATTTACAGAACACTCTATCTAGCCAACATTTACCAAGACGGACAATAGTTTGGGCCATATAACAAACCACAACAAATTAAAAAGAACTGAAATTATACAGAATGTGTTCTCTGACCACAATGGAATAAAATTAGAAATCAATTAACAAAAAGAGGAATATTTCCAAACACCTGGATACTAAAAAACACACCCATAAGTAATCCATGGGTCAAAAAGGAAGTCTGAAGGAAAATTTAAAAAATACATTGAGCTGGATATAAAAGAAAATACATAATATTAAAAGATGTAAGACACAGCTAAAGCAGTGGCAAAAGAGAAAACCTCAAATCAATAAGCTAAAGTCATACCTTAAGAAACTAGAAAAAAAGACCAAAATAAACCCAAAATGGAAGAAAATAATAAAGATAGCAGAAATCCTAAAAATTGAACACAGAAAAAAAAGGAGAAAATCAAAAACCAAAGTGGTGGCTCTTTGAAAAGATCAGTAAAATTGACTTAGTCTTAACAAGACTGACTAAGAAACAGAGAGAAGACACAAATTACCAAAATCAGGAATGAAACAAGGGATACCACTACAGATCCTCCAGCCATTAAGACAGTAAGGAGAATGCTATGAACAACTATATAGTCATAAATTTGACAACTGAGAAAAGGACCAATTCCTCAAAATCATAAACTATCAAAACTCATCTAAGATGAAAGAGATCATCTGAATAGGTCTATCATTATTATCAAAATTCAATTTATAATTTTAAAACTCCCAAAAATGAAATCTCTAAGCCCAGAAAATTTCATTGCAGAATTCTACTAAACATTTAACAAAAATTAACACCAATTCTATGCAAGCTCTTCCAGGAAGAAGAGGAGCAACACTTCCCAAATCATTTGTGAGGCCAGGTTTACCTTAATATAAAACCAGACAAAGATAGTACCCAAAAAGTGGGGGTTGGGGGCAGACTGTCCCTCAGAATATAGATGTAAAAATCCTTAACAAAATACTACTGTGTACAATTCAGCAATATAGGAAAAGAACTTTACACCATGACAAAATGGGGTTGATTTTAGGTTTATTAAGACTGATTACATATTAGAAAATCAATCAGTGTAATCAATAGGTTAGAGAAGAAAAATCATATGTTCGCATCAATTAGCACAGCAAGAGCATATAATAAAATCCAACTCACATTCATGATAAAAACCCTTAGCAAACTAGGAATAGAGGGGAACATCCTCAACTTGAAAAAAAATCATCTTCCAAATATCTATAGCTAACATCTACTTAATGGTGAAAGACTGAATGCTTTCCCCCTCAGATTAGGAACACAGCAAGAATGTCCACTCTCAACATTCTTATTCAACATAGTACTCAAAGTCCTAGCTGATGGCATAATGCAAACAAAAAAAAAAAAAAAAAAAAAAAAAAAAAAAAAAAAAAAAAAAAAAAAAAAAAAAAAAAAAAAAAAAAAAAAAAAAAAAAAAAAAAAAAAAAAAAAAAAAAAAAAAAAAAAAAAAAAAAAAAAAAAAAAAAAAAAAAAAAGAAAAAAAAAGGAAGAAAGAAAGAAGGAAAGAAATAAAAGACACAGAACAAAAAGTGAGAACACTTTTCCTATTTACAGATGACATGATGGGCCACAGAAAATCCCAATCTGTAGAAAAATGCTCAAAACTAATAAGTGAGTTTAGTAAATCTGCATGATAAAGGTCAATACATAAAAATCACTTGTATTTCTAAGTATCAGCAATGAACACAAGGAAACTGAAATTTAACAGTATCATTTATAATCACTCAAAAGAAATGAAATACTTAAGAAATCTAAGGAAAGCATGCACAGAACTGTGTTTTGAAAACTAGAAAATGCTGATTAAAGAAATAAAAAAGATTTAAATTAATGGAGAGAAATACCATATTCAGAGATTGGAAGAATCAACATAGTAAAGATTCTGATTCTCCTCAAAATGTTATTTAGGTGTAACACAGTTCCTATCAAATTCCCAGCAAGACTTTTTTTAAGATATAGAAAAGTTTATTATAAGATTTGTGGAAAGCAAAAGAACTAGAATATCTAAAACAATTTAGAAAAGAAGAATAAAGTGGGAGGAATTATTCTACCTACTTTAAGACTCACTATATAGCTACAACAATCAAGACAGTATGGTATTGATGGGAGGGGTAGACACACAGATCAATGGACAGAACAGAGAAACCAGGAAGAGCTACACAAGTACAATCTCCAACTTACAACACTTTGACTTACAATTTTTCAACTTTACAATGGTGTGAAAGTGATAAGCATTCAGTAGAAACCATCTCTCAATAGGTGAGTGGTTAAACAAACTGTGGTATATCCATATCATGGAATATTACTCAGCAATTAAAAGCAATGAACTACTGAAACACACTACTGGAATGGATGATCTACAGGGTGTTATGCTAGTTAAAAAAAGCCAAGCTCAAAGGGATCCATGCCCTTCTGTCCATACCCCACCCCCCAGCCCCGCCCACTCCACATCAGCATTTGTCACCTCCTGCCTGGACCACTGCATCACTTCCCTGCTGGCCTTTCCATTGCCACTTTTGACCCAGAACCTCTGGTCTCCAAGATCAACCACAGTAACCTTTCTAAAATCACAAAACAGATGATGCCACTCTCCTACTTAAAGCCCTCTAAAATCCCAGCATTGCCCCAGCTCCTCCACTGCCCTGTGTGGTCTGTTTCCCACCCACCTCTTCACTTTCACCTTGAACCATTCATACATTGTATGACACCTGTTACATAAAATTCTCAAAATTACAAAATTATAAATATATAGAACAGATTAGTGGTTGCTAGAGTCTAGGAATGGTGGGAGAAGGAAGGAGTGGTTATGACTATAAAGGGGCACCATATAAGGGAAAACTTTGTGGTAGTGTAATAATTCTGTATCTTAAATATGCTAGTCTTTACTACACAAGTAATAAAACCACATAGAAACACACACACAAACATGCATGCTAATGTCAGTTTCCTGGTTTTGATATTATACTATAATTATATAAAATGTAACCACTGTGAGAAACTGGTTGAAGGACACAAGGGATCTCTCTGTACTATTGTTGTAACTTCTTATGGACCTTTTCTAATTACAGCAGCAGTCCCCAACCTTTATGGCACTAGGGACCAGTTTCATGGAAGGCAATTTTTCCATGGACCAGGAGGTAGGGGTGGGGTGGGGGGTGGGGCTCAGGATGTTGTCAAGTACATTACATTTACTATGCACTTTATCTCTATTATTATTACATTGTAATATATAATGAAATAATTATACAACTCAGTATAATGCAGAATCAGTAGGAGCCCTGAGCTTGTTTTCCGGCAACTAGATGGTCCCATCTGGGGGTGATGTGAGACAGTAACTGATCTGACAGGAGGCGGAGCTCAGGCGGTGATGCGAGCCATGGGCAGCGGCTGTACTTACAGATGAAGCTTCGCTCGCTTGCCTGGTTCCTAACAGGCCATGGACTAGTACTGGTCTGCAGCCCAGGGATTGGGGACCGCAGAATTACAGTACGAGCAAATTTTGCTTCTTTCAATGGACACTTTAAACATAAAGTTTCAAAAACGCCTTGTATAGTTCTAGTATTTGGTAATGGAGGATACAGATTTATATGACCATAAATTTATAACCAATAAACCACTCAATTGCTATAATAGCTGTATTTAATTTGTTCCTAGCCTTAAAAAACAATTCTATTTTTTCAGTTATTGGTTTCAGATATATCCATAAAAGTCACAGTACTATTGTTTTTTAAAAAAATACAAGACGTGCATAATAGAATTCTTGGTGTGTTGTCATAAATTCTGCATGCCATGTAATGTCTCAGCAATACAGGTGGCTCTTGTCAACATTTAGCTCATTGAAACATAGGCTGTATTCAATGGCCAATGTCTAATATTGACCAAACATTGAACAATTTTAAAATAACTGTATGACTAGATCATATTTCTTATTTAAACACCATTGTATATGCATTTTTCACTTAATTAAAATACTTCTACTGGCATTTTAAAATATAAGTAATAATGAGTATAAATAAAAGAACTTGGTAAGGAAATAAACCCCTTAAGTCCTTTTGGGGATATATCTGTATCCATAGATACACATTTTCATAGATACATAGATAAATAATAATGTAACAAGAACAGAGAAAAAAGGCACACCTAAATTTACAATCAGGACATTTTTCCCAAGTAAAAATGAACTAATAATGCTGCCCACTTCCAAATTGGGAAAGCATATGGTCTAAATGAAAATGGATTTAGAAGAGATTATTCATTAGACAAATAAATCTTTTGCCTACATTATTCTTTTCAGTCAGCATTCCATCCCATCCCCAAGGCAAGGAAAAAAAAAAAAAAGAGCAGGATTTTTTGCTAGTAAATTATGATTGCCAGGAACAGAACTCTTCTTCCTTTGGAAATTATTATAAACATTTGATATGGTTTTTCTGATCTATCTATGATAGCTTTCTGATTATACCTTTCCTATTTCATAAATAGTTACGATGGGAACATACTTGACTTAGTAAATCTGAGGCATGAGAAACTAATTCTAAGCACAAAAGATGGCTGATAATGCTGACCATATTCTAGTTACTAAGTTTTTATAAATCACATATGCATATCTATTACATATGTTATAACATGGATTAATTTTTGATTTGGGACTAGAAACTAAATTCAACAGAGTATTTTGAAATGTATATAAAATCATCTTTCCTTGTCTCTTTGCTATATATGATAGAATGAGTTCCTAAAATGTGAGAGAAAACTAGTACTGGATCAAATTGTGCACATTATCAGTTTTAACTGGTAGGCACCTTTTCATACTGATATAATAGTCTGTTTATTCCTACACTCAATTTCAGAGTAATCCAGATCAGGTCATTACATGACAGGCCAGGTCAATCCTTTGGGTCCATCCTATTGTCTCTACCTGAGATTTAAGGGATAAATAGTAAGGGATTTGAAGGTATGAGTCCAGAAAGGTTTTTTCCTAGTATTTTGGCTTCTCCAATTAACGTAATATGTTCAAGCAAATGGTCTATAAAAGATACACATCATGAAATTCTAGAATTTACTTAATTTGCAAAATAACTATTCACATCTGTAAATAGTAATGTCAAATGTCTTTAAATCAATATTGAAAATACACGAAAATATTTATTCAAAAAGACAATGCTATTTTTAAGAATATGCTTTTACATGGATCAGTAAAGTCATATTATCTTTTAAAATAGTTTTGTAAGTTTGTACATTTAAAACGAATCTTGATTTCTCACATAACCACCATCCTCCAGCACTATTCCTACTCTCTTCATCTACTTTTGTATGAATGATTAAGCACCTTCCACATTATTGATTTTCTGTGTGTGTGTTATCCATTTCACCCTTCTATCTGGGTATTTTTTCTCTCAGATGAGAGAAAAATATTTGCCCACTTTCCTTTGAAGGTATCATCTTCTGCTCCTACAGCTCATTCTTATTTCTTTCCCTCTTATTTTCCCCCACCTAACTGAACTCCATCTTTCTTATTTTATTTCTTTTGAAAATTCCCTTCACTGACTTACCCTTTACTTAACTGCCCCAGGTGGCTTTCCCATATCCATCTAAGTATACATCATTAGCTCCACAGCTGCTTTGTCCAAGATGGTATCTATTAGCCATTTACTATTTACATTTAAATTAATCACAAATCAAATTAAAAATTCTCTTCCTCAGTCACACTAGCCACCTTTTCAAATGCTCAACAGTTGCATGTAACTAGTGGCTACTGCACTGGACAGCACAGAAGGCTGTGTGGGACAGCACAGCTCTAAAGCAGCCTTTCATTCTCAATCTGGAATTTAGTCCTGCTGAGGCTGCTGTCTCCCTATAATGCAGGACTAATGGTAGTTCACATCACTACATTACTCCTTTCCTAAGAAGAGGATCTCCCCCTTTATTCCAACAGGTAAGAAGTGCTTCATGTTGGTCCTCAATGCTGAAAACACTGTTTTTGGACACGTAAAAGTGTCCTGTAATAGCCTACAGCACGCTCCCTATAGCAGTAGAAACCTTTGTCTTACCCTAAATGAACAGCATACAGCAGGTGATTAACTACTGTCCTTTGCAGAGTTAAATCTCACAAGTAACACCCACACCCAACCCAACCCAAAACAGTTTTGATCTTTACCAGTACACCTCCAACAACAAAAGCACCTGTAGTATGAAAGCCAAATGTTAGTACAGGCAGAAAGATACTCCCAAAATTCTGAGGATCAAAATATGTAATCAATACACAAAGGGTAGGTTGGATATTAATACATGCAGAAAACAGCATAATAAAAAAAAAAATTGTTTCTTAAGCCAGAAGGAAGAAAGTCAGAATTTTTAAGGTAAGAAAACACCACATAACAGGAATGGTCATAGCAGATATAGTTGGCAGCAGCCTCCCAGTACCACCTGAAATGACAGTGTGATGGAGCCCCTCCTGGCCATGGAGGACTTTTTTGTATTTTTTCTTTTGTAGAGGGAAATATCACTGGCTTTTAGAATCTAATGACATCGAACGCCTCAATCATAAAACCTAAATTCATGGCCACCAAGCCACTTTCTAGTCATACTTAGCTGGTGGCAGTATAAACCTTTCAGAAAAAACTGTGGTAATGTATTTCCAGAACCTTGCAAAGGACTATTCAGTAAGGGAATTCATTCTTAATTGATTATAAGCAATGCATTCTTTCAGTTTGGGTTTAGCAAAAAATCAAACCAAATAGTAATAATAGCAATCACCCCAACACTACCTAGGCAGGTTAAAATACAACATATTAATAATTCCACCTCAACAGAGATGATAGATCTGTGCACACACCCATATACACACATTACAAAAAAAGGCTGGATGATCATATATGAAATAACAATGGTTGTCAGTAGTTAGTGTGATTTGAGTAATTTAAATTTTCCTTAAATTTAAATATTCATTCTATAGCAAATAGATTTGCTATAGAATGAATATATGGTTACCTCTCTATAAAAAGGGACAGATCAAGGAAAAAGCCATTTTAGAGTGTTTCTCTTTTAAGCATATATTTTTAGGCTCCATCTCATTTATGAATTATCCTTAGTTTTCTACTTTTTTTCATTCCTTTAAGAAGAGGTATTGAATTTTATCATTATTTCTATTGAGAAAATTATTTCTGTAATTTATATAATTATGTAATTTACTAAGTCAATAGATTTCTTCAACATTGCATTGA
>RJWJ010014777.1:0-37331 GCA_004363605.1 Indri indri | reverse complement strand
AAAAAAAAAGCATGATAAATGAATTGCTTCATTAGTTTTTTTAAACATAATGTAATTATATTTGAGTGTATAAGAAATATGTACTTAATTCTCTCTCCATTCTTTAAGATTTATTATCTAAGACAAGGAAACATAACTAAGGTTAACTCAATTAAAATTTACGAAGCCAGGAGAATTGTATACGGGGCTGGCCTAAAAATTTTAATTTATTAACAACGGTGCTAAAAGTCAAAGCATTCCCTTGCCTAATTTATCTTTACCTTCCCTTTTAAAAATTGCATCTACAGCTGACATCAAGCTGAAAACATACCATTAGTTAGAATGTCTAACTAATCTTTTTTCTAACTTTATCTTTTGAGTAACAAAATTGTACTTTAGTGCATGGGCTTCTGAATGATTAATATTTGTAAAAACATTAAAATGGAGAAAATAAAGATGTGCACAGTAGGAAATAAAAAGCCCAAAATATTTTAATTATGACATATTGAGGAGGAGACACATAAGACAATGTATAGAAAACATTTGGTTTATATGCAATTTCTGCAAAATAAACTCATTTTAATACTTAAATATCAACAAGATATCTTGTTTCTACGTTGAAAACATGAGAATGGCTCCATATTGGATCATGGCCAGGGAAATCACTGATTGTCAATGTGTGTAAAGCTGATGTCATCCACCCAAGAGATAATTCAAAAGACTGTCAAATTTTTGCCTAAATAGGTAACTTCTAAGAACTAAATAGAAAATACTTAACTGAGGTTTATTTAACTGTGCAAAGCAACATAAAACTGATATATCACTATCACAGTCAAGACATAGTTGCATAGCATTACAAAAGTATGTCTCATGTACATATATTTTTCTAGATAATTAAAGCTTATTTTTTTAAAAAATAAGGTATTTTAGACAGCAAATTAGGCATTATGCTTAAAAAGCATTCTATCTTTCTAAATGGAACACAAACATCTTATTTATTTTGAATAACTCAAATGTTTCTGCTATGTTGCATAGTTATGCCCTCAGGAACTAATGGAGATATTATGCTATAATCTACAAGTAAATAGGACACTCATGGTCCTGCTATATGTTTTTTAACAGGATTTATTGTTGTTAGAGGGCCTGCTTCTGTCAATCTCTTCTTCTTATTCATTCTAATGTATTATCTAAGATAGCACAAGCAAAGCAAAATGAACTGTTGAGGGTTATCTTTTGAGTAACAAAATTGTACTTTAGTGCATGGGCTTTCTAATAATTATTTTTATTATTTATTGGTTACTGACTTTATTCCAGGCAGCTGAGATTGTCAGACAAATGACTCAGCACTCGTTAAGTATCACTGTATATACATATAGTAAATGTTCTATGAGTGATCTCTATAGGATATGAGTTAAGAATGAAGATTCTAGAATCAACTGTCTTAGATTCAAATCCCAGCTCTGCCACTTACTACCTTTATTGATCTTAGGCATGTTGCTCATTATATTAAGCCTCACTTTTATCATCCATAGGGTTATTGTGAAGATAATATGAAATAATCTATGCTACGCAGAGAGCCTGAACAAAGTAAGCACACACAAAATGTTAGTTGTAAATTACCACTGTTACTACAACCACTACTCAAAACTGTGCAGGTAAACTTCCCTAAAGAAGCTTAAGATAGAATCTTCATGGTTCATAAAATTATATAAAAGCTTAAGACTAGATTTTCACACTATGGAGAATGGAGCATACATACTTACAAAATAATTTGTGCAAAATAGGGTCAAATGTTGACTTACACTTTTAATAACCACTTTCAAAAGCAGAGGCATTTACTATAAAACTATTAGAACTAAGTTCAGCAAGGTTACAAGCTTCAAGATCAATACGCAAAAATCAATTATATTTTGATATACTAGCAATGAACAATCCAAAATAAAATTAAGAAAAAATTCCACTTAAAATAGCACTGAAAAGAAAAAAAATAATAGGACAAATTAAACTGAAGACGTACGAGACATACACTGACAACCACTAAACACTGCTGATATAAATTAAAGAAGATCTAAATAAAGGCAAAGAAATCTTATTTTAATGGATCAGAGGTGGCAATACTCAAATCAATTTACAGAATCAAAACAGTTCCTGTCAAAATTCTAGCTGCTTTATTTGCAGTAATTGACAAGCTGATCCTAAAATTCAATGGACCAGAATATCTAAACATTCTTGAAAAAAGAACAAACTTGGAGAAGTCATACTTCCTGATTTCAAAAGTTAATACAAAGCTACTATAATCAAGATGGTGTGGAACTAGTATAAGGACAGACACACAGAACAACAGAAGAGAATTCAGACTCCAGAAATAAACCCTCATATACAGAGTCAAATAATTTTCTGCAAAGGTGCCAAGACCATTTAATGGAGAAAGAGAACAAATGGTGCTGAAACAACTGGATATCCACATGCAAAAGAATGAAGTTGGACCCCCTAAGTCACACTATACACGAAAATTAATTCAGAAAGGATAACAGACCTAAGTATAAGAGCTAAAACTATAAAACTCTTAGAAAAAGTCACAGGAGTAAATCGTTGTGGACTTGGGTTAAGCAATGATTTTTCAAAGCACACAAGCAATATAAGACAAAAATAGATAAATTGGACATCATCAAAATTAGAGACTCTTATGTTGAAAATAACACCAATAAGAAATAATACCAAATAATATCAACAAGAAAATGAAATGACATTCTCACAAAATAGAAGAAAATACCTGCAAATCATTACGTCCAATAAGGGACTTGTGTTCAGAATATATAAAGTGCTACCACAACTATTCAATAATAAAAAGATAAATTACCCCATTAAAAAAGTGAACAAGGATTTGAACAGACATTTCTCCACAGAAGATATACAGTTATAAAAAGATGCTCGACATCATAAGCCATTGAGGAAATGCAAATCAAAACCACAATGGGATATTGCTTCACACCCAATAGCAAATAATTAAATAAATAAATCTTTGCAAGCTGGAAAATTTAACATTAGGGAATAACTTCAAAATGTTAAATTATGTTCTTTCAACCAATATTATCATGAGCAACCTTGCGTATAACAAGACTACCACAGACAGTTTTAAAGCAGAAAATATCCTTATAAACAAGCTCACTTACTGTTGCAGTTATGTCATCTTTCTTCAACTCTTTTGGCTTGAGAAAGTAAGCACCTATTGTAGATCTTTGATAATTCCAGGTTGAGCAAGATAGCTTACCTTGATGGCAAGCAATGATACCATCCCAGTCACTCTCACGAGCTTCCTCTAAAACAATTAAAATCATAAATCAAATTGCTATTCATTCTCCCATTTATTCATCTATTATTTGTAAGCATCTAACATCCCCTGTTATTAATATTATCAGACACTAGGAATACAATGGTGAAACAAACAGGTAATCTCTGATAGCAAAAAGCTTCCAATCTAATGAGAAATTATTATTTTTTATTGAAATTGACAAAAACTGTATGTATTTACCGTGTAAAACATGTTTTGACATATGTATATATAGTGGAATGGCTAAATCAAGCTAGCTAACATCTCTAACAAGAGATTCTGATTAGGAGAAATTTAATAATAAAGTATGTTTTATAAAACCACTCAGATTTTGGCAAAATAATAAACAGCTCCCAGGAAGGAGTGGTAAAGCAAGCAGAAATTACTCAGTGGGGAGACAACATGCCCAAGAGAAACTGAACTGAGGACAGCAAGTGAAATGTTTTCTTGAAAGGGGTGGGAGGAGGGCAAGGCAACTTGGGCCACATTACAAAGGGTCTTATTATTATTTATTAATTTATATTAACAATAATTTATACTATTATATCTGTTATAGAGAAGAGCAAAGGCTGAGATTAAATAGACATTAAGTTCACAAAAAATAACTCACTTTTAGTCTTCATGCAAAATCAGCATGCACTTGCATTTACCTTCTGAATGATTAATATTTGTAAAAACATTAAAATGGAGAAAATAAAGATGTGCACAGTAGGAAATAAATGACAAGGCCAAACTTCTCAAAACACAGTATGAAGTTACCTGCTGCAAACTTTGTGATGGGTGGAAGTCTCACTGACATGGTATTCTGAAGTCCTTTCCGCTTGACTCTCTTTTTATTTATTAATCCTGGGGTTAGGGGAGAGGGGAATATAGCTATGAATCCTTCTAAATGGAAAATGTATATAAAAGAAAAGGTATTTATTGTCACATAATTATAAAGTTCAAGATATTCCCATGTAAGTCAGGAGCAAAACAAAGATGTTATCACTATTACTTGTTTCTGAAGGTTAGCTTATGTAATTACATAAGAAAATAAATTACAGTGTATGAATAATCGAAAACAGGAGATAGAAATATTATTTGCAGGTGATACGATGGTCACAAAGTCACATAAATCAAATGAAATAACCAAATAATTATTAGAAGTAATAATAGTTTCACTGGGGTCAAAGAACCAATACAAAAAAGCCCAGAGTTCCCTACATTGTAGCAATAATCAGAAATATAATGAAGACTGTATTCACACTATTAGTGAAAAAATACAAAATGCCACTGAATAACCTTATATATGTAGGACCAACTTAAGGAAAATTGAAAAAACCTTCACTAAAGAACATAAAAAACAACTTGAATGAGGACATATTACATTCCTAGATGAGAAGATTCTTAAAGGCATCACATCTCTCCAATTTAATTCCAAGGACTTACTTTAGAAATTGATCAAAAAAATGATCCTAAAATGCATCTGGAAGCATATACATGCATGAATACTCAGGATATTCACTTAAAAAGATGAATAATCATTAATATAACTAAAAACATTTTTAATAAACAAAATTTTTCAAAGGCTGGAAACCATAAAAAGAGAGAATAAAATGAGCCCTTTAAACCACAAAGATTAAACGCTGCTTACTTTGATACTTTCTCTAAGCTCCCTTCCATTCTATTAGTAAAAATTTTGCACTCTACAGATGGCTCAAGTGAGGTCATCAATGCCTTTGGGTGATAGCAACATGTTTTTAACCACCCAAGATGTCTAACTTTTTTCAATAACCTTCTAGCAGCACTTTAACCACTTCTATAGCAACTTTGATTTTAGGAATCTTAAAACTTCTTTCATATTTGTTTTTTAATTTCATTGAGGGAAAATTTACTGATGAAACCTCCTCCACTTGTCTCACAGAATCTTGTAAATATTTCTTTTGTGAACAGCAGCTTATTTTCTATCTTGCAAACGACCTACCGTGTCCCAAGCTCTTGTTGAATTTTTCATGTATTGTGGAAAATGACTGAAGAGTTCCATCTTGACCTGTTGATATATACAGAAAATTCTTAATCAAGCTTCATCAAAACTAAAGACCATGCGGATCACAGATCTTATAAAATTAGATTCTATAAAAAGCTTGAAGCTAAAGTTTGGGACACTTTAAAAGGAGAGCCAGATTGCAACTACTTCATTACAATATTCAAGTGTATATGGAATGTCATTTAGCGTGAACGAAGGATAAAATGAAAATACGGCACTAATAATTTTCAGCAGATTATTAGAATAGGCAATAGCCACATTTTCAGAATCTGACTACTGTGCCTCAGCGGATTAGTAAATAGAAAGACACACCAAGTGTAGATTATGTCATCTATAGTATTTCCTGAAGTAGACAGTAGTTTTACCCAAACTTCTGAGTCACCCAATAGGATATGTGAATCTAAAAGAATATGTAAATACCAAACCTAATACTGAGCATTCAGCTCTCAATACTTGCTGATATAAACTAATACTATGAAGCAGAAACTCACTTGCACTTAGAATCTGTTGCCCATTTTGTCCATAATATCTGATACTGGTAAGAGGAGCACTATGTCCCATTCTGAATCTCAAAAGTCGGCCTTCACCTGTAGGACCATCAAATATCCATATCTGCCAAGAAATAAAAAGGTCAGGTTCTTCCGCAATGTGCTATCTGATCTGCAGGTAGTCAAATTACCTCCTACATAAATCAACTGGCATTGTATAGTGCTTGCTAGGCCACTGACCCTGGAGCTTCAAGGATAGGGGTGAGGGGAGGGGAAGAAATAAACTGTAACTCACATCTCACTGAAATTATGTCACCTGCTATGCTTTTCGTTTTATCTACACCAGTATCTCACCCCAAATTCCTTTCACCTTCTCGGTTCAAGCTAATTTGTTAAAGCAGGTTTGTAATAACCTAAAGGGTAGATCAGATGAGCCAGGAGGATGATAACAACAATAATTGTAATACCCTGAGAGCATTGTCAGCACCATTTGTGACAAGAAGTGGCTCTCTATGGAGAAATGTCAGTCCGGCAATTGCTGTAGAGTGTGCATTTCTAATTTGATTAATTAATTTTTTGTCTTCTAGATCCCAGAGTCCAATATGGCCACATGGGCTTCCAGCTGCCATTACGGGATGACCATCTGTTATTAAAATAAAATACATTAAGAAAAACACAGACCCCCCCAAAACTAAGTAATTCTTCTTTCTACCCTTTTAATCCATAGTTAGAAAAGACTAGCTATCAATAATCTATTCATTATTTTTATGCCTTTTACTCCAGCATTTCGTTCATTTCTATGAAACTATAAGACAATAAAGAAAATTTCCATGATCTTTAACATAACGCATTTTAAATATTCTTAGCTCTTATCAATAAATATAAGTTAAAAGTTACCTGTGCGAAATGAGATTGAAGTAATGGGTCCCCAGTCTTGACGAAACTTCATTAGTGTTTCATCAAATTTAATGTTGTGAATGATAACCTGACCCGACATAAGACCAACAGCAACAACATCCACAGCTGGTGCCTGAAAATTAAATTACTCAACCTTTTATTTTCTTAAATGAAATACCTTTAATACTTCTGACGATATGCACCATTACTTATGTGCTATTAAAAGAAATAATGAAATGTCTTCCTAAAGGTGGCAAAAAAACTTACCAAGTATTACCATTCTGGCATACTTCAATTGTTATTCAGCAAGGAAGTATTAAGCAATGATTTTTCCAAATTTCTTCCCAGCTTCAATTCTGCCAGTTGACATTGCCTCCCCACCCCCAAAACATAGCTGACTTGCTAAGAAAACAGCCATAACAGAAAAGGAAGCTGATGTGTGAAATCGCTGCAGATCAGTGACTGGATAGAAACAGAAAAAGGAGACAACTCCTAGGAGACACATAAAGACTTGTCATATGCATGGCAACATGCAGCCAACTACAAAGGAAGAACTGCTTGCCCAAGGAAAATAGGAAAAACTTATAAAACATGCTAAAAGGCAAAAAAGTTTTATAATTAGCCTGTTCCAGCTCTAATATTCTATGATTATAATGGTCTTATAATTATAATGATCTATAATACTATGGTCTTACAACAGGCTCTATTATGAGTTTCTCTATTTGAGCACAGATCAATGTCCGATATCATAGAATGGAATCAGCCTGAACATTTAATTTATTTGCCATCAAGTGCCTACTCTGCATGAAAGCCTGTGTAGAAGCTGGAGATGCTAAAACAAATATGATCCCTTGCCCTCCAGGGACCTAATCATCTGATACCTTTGGAGTCTTCTGGGCAGGCGAAAGAGGAGCAAGACTGATGATGGCAGTGAAAGAGGATGAGGAATGCATATAAACTGGACAAGTACAGACAATGGATATTTAAAAAGAAAAGGGTATATTGGCTATGTATGTGGCTAACAGAAATACAAGATTCTCTGCAGACAGACATTCATTCATATACACTTATCTTGCAGACTCAAAAACAAAGAGTAGTTATTTCTTGAAGAGACCATTGTTGAATCGAACATTAGGATTTTTGCCCCAATTATTTCAAATCACAAATCTCAACGTCCTGATAAATTTCTCTGTATGATCTACAATCTCTCTTGGCATTGGTGATCTACTCATTTCCGTACTACACAAGGCACTGGACTACATATGCTTGCAAAATGATCAGTAAACAAGGATCCAAAACAACCACAGGTTTAGAGCCTAATTCCAAGCACAAAGAATTCCACATTTATAAAAAAAGGCATTATTGCCTGTTTTCAATTACATTTCCAAAACAGTATTTCCTCAAGGTAAGAGTTATAAACAAAGCTATGTATCATCTTTAGGTCTAAAAATATGATTGATTCCTGAAACTAAAAGATCTTACTACTAATTTTGTTTCTTCTTTAGCTCAACAGAAAAATACTAACCTGCTGAAGAGCTGTTACTCCAACTTTCCATCCTGGAAATGTATACAGAAGTTTACTATAAGAAGAAAAAATAATTGAAAGTGCTTTTTTCTGGAGGAAACAAAATCAACTGCATATTAAAAAGTGAAATAATAATAGGTGGTATTCATTAAGTTCTTTCTTTGCCACACACTATTGTAATTAAGCTCAGGTCACATGGCTAGTATTAATAATACTGTCCATACAAATTCTAGATCCCAAGCTAACTACTATATCACCACTTTAAGAAATTAAATGTTCAAGTAGAAAAAAAAATATATGAGTAAACACCACTTTATATTACAGACTACAATGAAAAAATCTTAAGATACAGGTAAGATCTCATTTTTCACTGCAATGTGTTTCTAGAAACATCATCACTAAAGGGAATACATTTTAACTACAGTATTACTTGCATATTATACGACTGTTACATGACAACGATGCTGCTTCTCAATTTCAGAATCGAATCATGAATGATTAAACCTTTAATAATCTCATTTTCCCTTTCGAATTTATAAAGGTTTTGGAAAGGACTATTTGAATGGTCAAATATTTTCGTTTGCTTTTTTTAATGCTACACAAAGAAACCTGAGCTGCCACCATTTTCTCTCAATAAATGTTCAAATAATAGGTAGAAGTATGCAAAATCACTTATATAGCCCTCCAGCTCTACCAATATCATAGTAAATAATCATCATATCTGTGGTTGATGATGGAAGTACTTTTACCCTGAAAATAATTTCTACATGCTAGCACTAAAACAAAACTGATTTGCTTTGGCTTTTCTCACCTCCCTTATTTATTGAAAACTAGAAGCTGCCCAGTGACAATCTCATAATAATTATATTTAATGGCTCTTATACTACTTTATTAGAGCCTTCTCTACAGGTGTATGGCTTCTTTACAATTACTGGGCCATTAGCATACAATTTTCAATGAGCACTTATGAAGCTGCCTAATTGTGTCAGGACCACATACGTACTCTCACATATGTGATGCCTGCTATCAGCAACAACTACAACAACAAGCACAAAGTCATCCGTTGGTATCTGTGGGGGGTTGGTTCCAAGACATCCTCACTGCTCCCCACACCCACACAAAAACCAAAATCTGCCGATGCTCAAATCCCTTCCATAAGATGTATAATATTTGCATATAACCTACACACATCCTGCCATATATTAATACTTTAAATCATCGCCAGATTACTTAGAAATACCTAATACAATGTAAACTGTTACATAAATAGTTGTACTGTTTTAAAATTTTTAATTTTTTTTATTGTTATATTGGTTTTATGTATTTATTTATCTTTTCTCAAATATTTTTGATCTGAGGTTGGTTGAATCCTTGGATGTGGAACCCCACAGATACTGAGGGCCAATTCTATTTACAGACAACCTTCCAAATATATAAGGGCAGGGAGAATTGAGAGATATAAGCATACATTAAGAAGTAGTACATGAGAATAAGGTGAGAACTATGTTATTTTCTAAAGTGCTTACTTGGATTTTACATTCCACAACTGCAGGCTTCCTTGTTCACTGCCCAGAAGTATTTTATTCAAGTAGGTACTTGGATGCAAAATTGCAGAAATTTTAAATACCGATTTCTCAAAAGTCAACTGCAGGTATTCTTCTACAAAAGTAAAAGTTACAATTATTTTTTATAAAATAGTTTCAAATGTTCCATATACCCATATATTTATCACTTAAACTACATCTATCATAGCAAAGATTCCAAATATCTAGAAAGCTCAAGAAGCCACTCAAAAAATGGAAAAAATATGAGATAAACCTTGGTGAAATTATTTTACAAGTGCTTCTCTCACATTTCCATAGAAGCACCTCTAACAGAGGAGAGGAAAAGAACTTATAACCCTGTGGAGTAGGGGGTGGCATAGCCAGCAGTCACTTGCTGCACAAGATTCTTTGAAATCTTAGGTTATGATTAAAATTCCTATGTTTGAATTTTGTTTTTTACTTCACAGTTCACCCACGATTAAAACAATTAGTCATTAAATTTTCTAATAAATTTGATACCAAAAACGACACACTTCATTTAATTTTTAGGTTCACATACTATCTGGCACATTGCTGCACACCCACAGGGGTGGGTGTACCTCACTTTAGGAAACATAGATATAGGCGAAAATTATAGAAACTTTACTTTGAATGCCATTTTAAAAGATCCTTGCTTCTATTTGTAACCAGAAGTTTTACTTAAAATCATAACAAGTCCCTGAAGACACTGGTTCAATGTGTTGCTATAACAGCAATAAAAAAGCTGGGCCATCACCATTAAGAAAGAGCCTGGTGACTAAAAGAACCAGATCCTATAACCTCCTAAAAGGCCTTTTAACATCCATCTGCACAGGGAATACTTTGGAATTCTGTTCTCCCTCCTTGAGCATCTCCCTCCTTGAGCAAAGACGAAACAAAGAAAAGGGTTACTAGTTTAAATAAGAACTTGGAATAACTCCCAGAAAGGCAATCTTTAGGGCAGTTACTAGAAATAAACATGCTGCATTGAACAATGAGATAATCAAGAGGTAATATAAGCTAATAATATAAAAAGATTAAAGAACTTAAAAAGATTTAATTCGCAATAAACCCAGTCTTTTGTAGTTAACTAGGTAAAATTGCTTATCTCTTTCTTACATAGAATCTTTTTCCTATACATGTTAAATATTTTTTTACTGTTTACATGTGAAACCTCTGGCATAGGAGTTCTGTTTACACAGACTTTTAGTTTTAACTACACACATATTATCCCAGGATAAAGCAAATAAATTAGTTAATTCTTACCTTCTGAATATATGTGCCAAATAATGAGAATGCTGTCAGCATCAACAGAGATAACGTGATCCCCAAAGGATTGTAAAAGATGGATTTCTGCCTTATGACCCTTAAAGGTACGTACTATCTACAACAAAGTTTAAAAGAAGTTCATATTACTGAGTCTTCACATTACTATTATTCATATTATCCAAAAAACATGCTAATCCTGAAGATACTTGTGTTAAGGAATGCAGCCCAACTTTTGATTATCTAAGGCTAGATGAACACATAAATAGCAAGGGAACCAGGCATGAACATCTGCCTCCTTAATCAGTTCAACAAGTAAATAAACCGTGGACTAATAAAACACAAATGAGACTTCTGAGGCTCAGCCTTCCAACTAAGGTTAGAGACAGTGGGCATGCACATACACCTAAGTCCCTCATCCAATTCAACCAACACAACTACATGCATCCTAGAGAGACGGTATGTTCTAGAAGGCTGATCTCTACAGATTCCATCACTAGCTGGTTTTCAGAAGAGATGGGAAAGGGGGATGTAGGGTACTTTTCCCCCACACCTTTCTGCTTTGACAGAGAGACCTGTGCCCTTACAGTAGCTGATCCCCTCCCTAACTATGCTCCCTTCTCCATGGTTTCGGTTCTCATCAGGGTAATACTATTACTTTTCCTTGACCCTTTGGCCCTACGGTAGTACCAACTTCCCACCGCTGATAGTCTCTGATGCCTCCCCACCTCTACTTCATTCCCCTAACCCTGATACACCTGTGCATATAGTTTCTTTATAAAGTCTTTTTATCTGAACCACATATATTTCCCAGGGAAAACTACAAAGGACAATACAAAAAACAGATAACATTTTCCCTGTCTCTAAAAATCCAAACATCTTCCATCAAAAACTCCACAGGTAAGTTATCTTCCTCTGCCACAGGCAGTGATGATGAAGGACTGTGGAAAGAAATCTCAGGCCAAGTCCCTAACAAGTACAGTGGTAACTATCATTTGGCTATCTAGGCATCCCCATTCCCATTTTCCCTTTCACTCTAGACCACTAGAGGACCTCATCTCTCAAGTTAGTGGTCCCAGGGCAAACTTAGAAAAGAACTGGTAGATTTACACCAAAAAAGCTCCTCCTTCAGCAGTGGAGAAAAGACAGACTCTAGCTTTCTCCGCATAGGGAAAAGCACCTGGTTTTTAGAAAAAGAGTTATGGGCTGAGTTGTAGATAATGAAGAAACCAATCCACATAAAGCACTGATGTAAATATTAACCTCCCAGGAAAGCATTTTCAAAATACACATAACTAAGCCCTATCTCACCAAATATACAAAAGAGAAAACTCCCAAGATGGGACCTGACTAAGCATAAAAATTTTGAAGAAGCTACCCAGGTAATTCTAACATTCATCTCTGGTCAAGAAAACTGAAGTAAAGCACCAGTTTTAACTAAGCCTTTTCAGAATTTGATGAATTCTGAAAATTTCTCTTCCTCTAGAATTCCTCCTCTTCCAGAAAATCGAACATACATTAGGAAAAAAAAAATACTATAAATTTTTAGAGTGTCCCAGATAAAGAATGGCAAAATTAAAGTTCCTTCCACCATCATGACAAACAACTACTGACTGCAGAAAACAAACAAGTTAAAATAGTTCTGTGATACAAACCTCTTTATTACGGGCAAATGCAGAGAAAACATTCCCATAAGCAGCAAAGACTAGCCTGCCATCAGCAGCCATACAGCAGATATCCTGTGGAACAGAATTACCTGGGAGAAAATATAAAAGAAATCAGGATTTTTTAGATCTTAGAACAAAGAGAAATCTGAAATATATATATATATACATATAAAACATTTTTCATGGCTACAATTTTAATATACATATACATTTAAATAAAAATAAAAGTTGAGAATCAGAGTATAAAATTTTGACCTTTTTATTTTAGATATCTAAATAATATCACACTGAGAATATGAAATTATCTTGACCTTTCCTAAGAAAATAAATATCTAGGATTTGTAGACATAAAAACATAATCCTAAAGAAATGAAGCTTTCTGAGGTTATTTGAAAAAAAAAAAAATTGTCACTTAATACATAAAACCCCGGCAGATGGTCATCCAGCCTTTATGTGAATACCTTCAGGAATCCCAAGTTCACTGACTCCAAGAAAATTTCAAAAGCAAATCAAAACCTAAATCTCTAATTCTACCCTTTGGATCAACCCAAAAAACTACATAGAATATTCTATATGCCCACTCTTAAAACATTTAAAGAAAACATGGTTTCCACTCAGTCTTCTCCAAGGCAAATACGCTTATCACTTCTAGCCACGTCTCATATGACAGGATTTCTTGATTCCTCTCTCACTATCATGGTCACACTGCCCCTTTCTTTTTATTTCTTCTTTTGGTGGCAGGAGGGTTAACAGACAGGAGTGTCTTAAGTATTTTCCCTGCTGCATATTCCATAATGGGATTGTTTCCATAAAACTATTTTATAGGTTTATCATTGACTTTTGTATTCAACTTAGGTTACAGTGCCTTTCTTCTGCCTTCTAATCATTTTTAAAAAGTAAGTTTATCAGACATACATACTAGATTCCTTATAGGTCTCCTGTTTCTCTCACAAGGATATCTGATGATAAAACTAGTACCTCTCAGACCTGAGATGCCCTTTATTCTATTAAAACAGTTTTCAAAAAAATAAATAAACCTTCCAATGGGGGGAAAAACCCAAAATGTGAGAAAAGGGAAAACTTTTCCTCACGACAGAAGGAAAGATGGAAGAAGAATATCACTACAGGCTGAAGCATCCCTTACACAAAATGCTTGGGACCAGAAGTGTTTCAGATTTTGGAATAATCACATAACCAGCTGAACACCCCTATTCCCAAAATCCGAAATGTCCCAGTGAGCATTTCCTGTGATTATCATGTCAGCTCTCAAACAGTTTCAGATTTTGAAGCATTCTTGTTTTCAAATTTTCATATTAGGGATAGTCAACCTGGATTTGGTAACCATCATATCAATAACTGATTCAGGCAAATACCACTAAACACTAAAAGCAGCTGGTGAAAACTTTTAAGAATACTAGGATATTTACATAGTCTCAGTGCATATTACCACAAGATACTCAGGACAAAATGGTAACTTTAAAATAGAGCCTCCTGAAAGATGTCACCTTAACCAAATGATCACTTATCACTGCTAGGAATAAGACTAATCAACAGCATGTGTCTCCTGATATAAGGAGATTGTGATTCCTGCCAAAGTGTATAATCTGAATCTAATCCTGAAATGTCCAAAAAGCCTCAAACTGAAAGACATTCTAAACTCACCTGTCCTCTTCAAAAGTGTCAGTGTCATTAAACTCAAGAAAGTAGGAAGAACTATTTCAGATTAAAGAAAATAAAAGAAACATGACAACTGAAAGCAAAACATGATCCTGTCCTGTACTTTTTTTTGTTTTTTAGCAATGTAAGTTAATCAGATATATATACTGGATTCCTTGTATGTTCTATAAGTCTCAAATTCATGTCAAAATAAAAAAAAAATTTCAAAAAATACTAAACATGCATAAATTCAGAATAAAGTCCACACTTACTTACTGCAACCAGTCTAAGTTTCTGAACCTGTATAAAAAAAAGAAAAAAACGGTTAAATATATTTTCACTAATAAAAACAATTATAATAACCTAACACCTCAAGATTTTAGGATATAATCTAATGCATAAATTTGCTATGTTGTCCTTTCTAAAAAATACACTTACTGATCCTAATTTTCATTATTAGGAAAGCTTCTATTTTTGACTATTTTACCAGGAGTGGTGATGGAAAGAGTAGGCAAACATTTTCTGTAATGGTCAAACAATGGATATTTCAGGCTTTGCTATGTGGTCTCTGTTACAACTACTCAACTCTGCCATTGAGGCATGAAAGTAGCTACATACAACACATAAACAAATGTATGGCTGTATTCCAACAAATTTTTATCTACGGAAACTGAAATTTGATTTTCACATAATTTTCATTCATCATGAAATATTATTTCTTTGATGTTTTTTCCCAACCATTTATAACAAAAACATCAAAACCATCCCTAACTCCTGGATTATACAAAAACAAACCATGGGCTAGAGGGGCTTGCAGACTGTAATTTATTGGCCCCAATCTATGGTTACTGATCCAGCTGTGTGACCCTGGGAACGTTACTTAACCTCCCTGTGGCTGAAATTCCTCATATGTAAAATAGGGATTAAAATAGCCTACTACTTTACCCACTTTATTGGATTGTTACGAGGATTCAATGAGTAAATTTGTGTAAAACAGTTAGAATGGTGCCAGTCACACAGTAAACAATAAGCATTGGCTGCTACCACCACTACTTATTCACAACTTGTCTAGTTTCCCCTGTAGAAAACGGTAATCTGCAGAAGTCTGACCGGGGACAGTAAATATAGCCACAGCCAAGGGATATAGCACTTGTAGATCAAATTAGTGGACTGGGCTCATTAGTGCCATTTTCTTTATTCGCAAGTTATTTTACGTTTCAGAGGTCATGCCCAATGCATTGTTCGGTCTGAGCAGTGCACAGTCCTCGGGCAATATGCATTTACATGCCATGATATTATGATTAATTTTTTTAAAAAAGCATCACCATTGTTAGAACTGGAAGGGACCTTAAAAACCATCTTTATTATGAAAATTTCAATGCACAGATCAACAAAGTGTTACATGTTTATAAAATGTACAAACATGTTACTCTAACCAAAGGGTTTCTTTGAAAGGAGAACATAGGGAAAAACGTGTGTGTATAACAGCCGTCAGGAAAGACACTGTATCAAAGATTTCAAGAGCTCTTTAAAAGAGACACTTAAAGTTCCATTTCAAAGAGGAAATACTAACCAGCAAAAGCAGAGAAAGGTAACAATAAGTACTTCCACCTGATTAATGGTGTCATTCTAACCCACCCTTTCTCCATTACCAACCATGGCTTCCAGAAACCTAATTGCTCTTCACTTCCAATCTGCACTCACTTTGCTCTTCCACTAACACAACTGCCTCCCAATTCCAGCACTTCTTGCTAATAACCCATTTAATAATCATGATCCTACAAGGAAGTCAGCTCTACAACATGTTTTCCAGGAAAAAAAGTACTTAATACTGGCTATTATCATCCTCAAGGTTTCTGCTCTCATAAAGCTTACATTCTTTTGGAGAATACAAAATAAACAAGTAAACAGCAAAAGACTACTTCAATGACTGATGAGCTCTTAAAAGAGAAAAATAATCCCCAGCAAGCAGAAAGGCCTTGAAAAGTACCTTAATTTTTCTGAGACTTACTTTTCTAGTTTATATAAAGGTGCTATGGGATAATGACAACTACCTCGCAAAAAAACTGCCGCAAGGCTTAAAGTAAGTGACACTCAATGTTGGTTGAAATAGATGCTTAGGGAAAGTCTAGGGAAATTGGATTGCTATCAGATGTGAAGACTCCCCTAAATCATAATTTCACCCTCTCCAGTTCTCCTAATGTATTTTAGTGTGAATTTCTAATTCAATTTGTGTTGCAAATTAAACGATAAAATGGCTTGCAAGTCCTTCTCTCTTATTAAGAATGCAAGGGAGAAGGAGCTTGTCTTAATCACGTTTACATCTTCAAGGGAAGGTTAATAAATATCTACTGAATAAATCCATTGCTATAGTACTGAGATGTTCTCTAGTAGCTTTCCCTTCCCCAGGCTGTCTCTGAAACTCGCCGCAGGCAGACTGCAAGGGCTAAGTAAGTCAGCACGTGGATATGATGGAAATGGCGAAATAAAACAGAGAAGAGCTAAAGAAGAGAAGGGCAAAAACGGAAGCCCTTCGTAGGTGGGAAGATAAAGGGGGAATCCCCAGGACAGAGCTTGGGGGGGGTCGGGAGGCTGATTCCCGGGAAGCGGGCAAAGGAAGAAGTCACTCACGTCATAGGTATGGAAACTCTTGCCCACGCAGGTCGTCACGTAGAACCGGCGCTTGAGCGCGCTGTACCTCACCACGTGTGGAATGTCGTTGCTGAAAAGCCCCAAGGCCCGGAACCCCGCAAACAGCGCGCTGGACGTGCGGCTTTCGGAGCCGGGTTCCATCTCCGCCGCGGTCGTGGTTCTTCTCCGCTTGGGTCCTAAAGGAAACCGCGCACCCAACCCTTTCCGCGCGTCTCGTGGAGCAATCTTTGCGGGAGCTGGAGGCTCAAGAGCGCTTCCGGTGCCCGCTGCCAATCGCATCTATGGAGACTGACCTCAGTGCAATAGATAAAATGCTCCCTCCGGAGCTCGCAGAGGAGTCGCAACTTCAGTTCCGTAGGCCACAGTCTCCATCTCGTTGCCTTGCGGTGTTGTCCAGCTCTTGATGGTGGAGGAAACTAGTCACTCTTAGGCAGGACTGTGGGGAGCAACCAGGAAGAGCCATATTCACGAAAGTGGAGGGGAGACCAACGTCTTAACACAGATGGGAATGGGTTAAACGTGGGATTATTTAAAAGTGTATAAAAACATGAGACTGGAGAAAATTTGAACACTGGATTACCTGACGATATTAAGGAATTATGGTTAATTTTTTATATGTGATAGTGGTATCGTGATTATGTTTTTTATAGATCCTTAGTTTTTGGAGAAACATACTGACAAATTTACAGATGAAATGATGTGTTGTCTGGGAATTCACTTCAAGATAATTGGGGATGGAGGATAGGGTTTACATGAAATGAGATTGGTAATAGTTGAAGCTGAGGAATAGATATGTTAGAATTCATAATACTATACTCATAATACTATATTTATGCTTTGGCAGAAGATTGAAATTTTTTATAATACAAAAGATTTTTGTTTTTTACTGAGTTTGTTCATACTAAAATGGACTGGAATATTAACAGACTAGTAATTTTTTACCTCTAAGTTATAGAAATATAAACTAATGATTTTAACTGTTAGATATATTTTTTAGAGCTTTCTAAATTGTATATAATGCAGATGTTGCTTTTGTAGTTAGAAATAAATACTTTTGGACATATTGGCAGTTTGGGAGAAAAATTTGAAAAAGTTTCCCAACCAGGAATTTACAGTGTACAAAGCCAATGACACCCATTATCTTAACATAGTCCTCAAAATAAGGTTGTGAGGTATTTAGAGTAAAAACTATATTGCTGTTTTATAATAAAGAAACTGGTTCATTGGGGCTAAGTGATTGCCCAAAAGTTCCAAACTTATTTAATGCCAAAATGCAGAACAGCACAAGGTTTAGAAAAGGAGAAGAAGGGGAGGTCACTGAAAGGCAACTGGAAGATGGGAGAAATATGCATTCAGCAATTATGTTTTTAAGACCAGACATTGGGCCACATGATGGGTGTGGTTTCACATTAGATGAGGAACCTGAGGTTTCCAGAGGTTATCTTACTGTCACTTAAATAATGGTAGTGTAGCAGTTTAAATTTAGGCCTGTCTGACATTAGATCTATGTTCTTTGACCTACAGCTGGACAGAATGATAAAAGTTTAACAATTAGAACAGTCATGGAAAATCTAATAGTATGGTAGCAATAGATATGCATGTTACTGTTGTGTTGTGCTCTTTGGAAGAGAGAATGTTATGGGCTGATTTTGAATTTTCCATTTTCACCAGTTGGCCACAGTTCATTTCTCCCCACCATTTGCTTACCTGAGTTACTGACTATTCAGCTGCCAGCGAAGTGTGTAAATACAAGATAGGAGGAAGGGAACTAGCTATTACTCTTTTAATTAGAGATGCCCCCAAGGACATTAGTATCAAGTTAGAATCTTATAAGGGGAGGACTATGATCTAGGATGCTGTGATAGATACAGTACATTTTAGCGACAAATGATCATTTTCAATTCAGTTCAATAAATTGGGGCTTTACAATATTCAGGTAAATAAAATATATAGTTATATCATGCTGTCATTTTGAACTTTTTTTAAAAAAAGGATTAAATATGACTGTTTCTGAGTACTTTATGTAATACAATTTCTTTTTTGTTACTGACTTTGTGTACTGTGATAGCCAGCCTTCAAGATGGCCTTTAGTGATTCTTGCCTCCTGGTATTCAGGTCTTTATGTAGTCTCCTCTCACACTGAGTAGAGTTGACCTATGTAAGCAGGCTAGATTAGAAAAGACACTGAAGATTCTGACTTGCTCCCTGTTGGGTCACTTGCTCTGAGGAAAGTCAACCGCCATGTTGTGAGGATACTCAAGCGGTCTTATGGAGTGGTTCACATAGCAAGGAACTCAAGGTCTCTGCAGCTGGGATTCTTTTTCACACCAAACGCTTAGTTGAGAATGGGACATTATTTTATTTTGCAGATGTGATGTTGAGTTCTGACTCATAGTACCAGCAAACATCATTACCTGTTATTGCAAAAATATGCGTATCTCCCAAATTTTACTTGCAATGTTAGCTTTCATTCACTGGCAATTAATTGGTTATTAAGTCAATTTAAACTGTAGGCTTAGAGAAACTACAGGGAAAATATTAAGCATTGTTAGCTGTATATTTTAATCTAAGTAAAAATGTATCTCTATTGAAATAGAACATTGCATTTTTAAGGTATTTCCACAATGACCATCTAAACAACCTTCTATTTGTTTTTCTTTCTGCCAGTTTTGAAAGAAAGACATATTGAATAACAATATAATGGCTAAAATTGGGGGTAAGGTATAGTCCCAAACATGGTGGTAATTATAATTATCACTTAAAGTAATTAAATTAGAATTTGGAGTATTATAATTTTTCAATTCTAAATTGCTCATTTTTCTGTGTTTTAATTTATTGGAGCTTGTGATACATCATGAAATTGATATAATTAATGTAGATTTACATTATTGTGTTTATGGTGACAGCCTTTTCATAATAAACTTATTTGAAAAGCTATAAATGGTTATTGCACCTTGCAAAGAATTGAGGAAAATTGATTGTGTCAAATGATAATTAACCAATCAAATTTGGCACTTGCTATTTTGAATACTTAGAATGGCACACACATTCTAACCTTTGACTTAATAAGTAGTTTCAGCAAAATGCTTTGGTTCTCAGTTCAAAGATATTTTAGGAGAGTTTCTCAGCAAAATATAAAGAAATGAGATGTATTATTATTATAGTTACCTTCTTCTTTGGAACAGGATTAAGCATGAATAAACATATAGGAAGATATTAACAGACCAAAGATGGTTTTATGACAGTTATTGTGACTGTTTCAAACTCTGCAGTTAAAAACAATAAGAACGATAACGATAGACTTAATTTGGATCAAGAGCCAAATTCCAACTGGTAGGCAACTGCCAGCCTCAGAACAAAGTAAATAAATCGATAGTGGACTGTGTAGCAGACTGTACTTTTGCGGTGTGCCACACCAGCACATCAGCATGGCCCAAGTGTGTGCCAGAGGTGAGGATATATATGGTGGTGATTATAAGGTCAGCGAGGGAGAACTTTATGGACTGATTTTGCCTCATCCCCTGCCAAATGGGGGATCCTCAGAAACACAGATGTGGTTATAAGAAGATAGGCATCTGAATCAAATGAAAAAGGCAGCGTAGTGTAATAGAAAGAAAATTGTACCAAACTAGACATTGTCCTTTATCTACCATTTGACCTAGGACATATCACTTAATTTGTCTAGGCCAGAGTTTTCTCTGTAACTGGTGATTATGGCTTGGCTTCCTACAGAAGACAACTGGTATCCTTGGAGCAGGATTTTATCATTATGATAAAAAAAAAACAAAACCCTGAATGGACTAGCTCAGTAATACAGTGGAAAAGCCAGCAGTGTTCTTGACTGCTTTGGACAACTATTTTTGTCAGTACAATGGGACATTTCAAAAATGACAGAGAGGAACACACATAGACTCCCTGGGGAGTAGAACTGATTACTTGGGGGAAGGAAGAGGTTACTTGGACAACTTGGATGGGTGCAGATGCCTCCTGGGGAAAAAAGATAAATATTAAATGTTATTTGGACCCTTGGATTATGTAAGTACTTCTTGAGATGTGCTGTAAAAAGCAGACAGTTAAGAGCTCAAAAGAGGAGCTCATACTAGTAGAAAGGGTAATCTGGACAGTCAATTCTAGCTAAGTGCTTTGGAATGCTGAAGAAGACTGATTCTGGTACAGTGGGTGTTGGAAGCTCCACCCCTTGAGTAGCTGCCAGCTGCTCTACCACGATGAAGGTTTGGGAACAATCTCTGAGTGTATGAACATGAACTAAAACAGTGGTGACCTCACCAGGACTGAAGTTCAACATACAGAATAAACCCTTAGTGTTTTATTTGCATGTATGCCTTTCATTTATGAAAACTTTTTTGACATCCTAATGATTTATTTTATAATGCTTGGCACAAAAAAGAGTCTTGAATACTTGGGATGGTCAGATAATTAAGGAGCAGATGCTAAAAGAGTGATAGCTTATTTGGTGTTTGACATAGTGTACTTGTACTTTTCATTTTCACCCCGGATTTCTAATAGCAGTGCACATTTCTAACCCTGTTTGGGGTATGACTTGAAAATAAACAAGATTCTAATAATTTGTAAATAGTTATTCAAATTCAAAAAGAGAGAAGAAAAACATCTCATTGTACTATTAAACTAATTTATTATGTTTATTTTATTTTAATATTTTAGTGGGTAAGCCCCATGAAGATAGAGATTATTTTCTGTTTTGTTCATTAATACATAACAAGTACCCAGAACAGTACCTAGAGCAAAAGAAGTGCTCAATAGATATTTGTTTAACAAAAAAGCAACATTTAAGTAATAAAACACTACAAATGTGGAATGCTTTCTTTTTTATATCAGTCACATTCCCTCCCAGAGTAATCAGTTGTTTATTATAGCATTCTCAATATTTGTGCTCCCTCCTATAAGTAGATTTATATCTCTGTCCTTTGCCCAAGACTTGTAGTAAGTCCTTCATGGTGGGGTGGGAGTAGAAAGCATTTGACTTGCTTTGGTCAGTGCATGTGAGCAAACATCATGTTCACCACGTCCCAGGAAAAGCTTGAACAGTTATTCCATGTTTCTGCCAACTCTCTTGCTCTTTTCTTCTACCACAAGAGAAAGGCATATATCAGATAGGGACCACTTTTTCAACCTGGGTCCTGGAATGAGAAGGTCTGTGGACAATCCCTGGAGCTGACTTACAGGTGCTGATTTGTAATGTGAGTGAGAATTAACTGCTGTTGTTGCAAGCCAATGGGATGTGGTACTTGTTTGTCATCTCCTCATAATCTAGCAAAAGCCTATGTGAATTCTGGAGAAAGATGTGAAAGTTAGTGTATAAAATGCATTTTAAAAACCTAGTTTTTTTAATGGAAGTATTAAAGCTGCATTACAGAAAGTGAGTACTGGACCACAAGGTTCACAAATGATAAATGTCCTCTGGTATGATTTTAAGATTTCCAAATTATTCATGTGCTCAGCTGTGTGCCCAGGAATGATACAGAATAAAGGCTCAGTGGATGTTTGATGCTTGAATAAATGCAAGTTTAATTTTATTTTTGCATTTTTTGAGGGGAGGAGGAGGAAAGACTGTGGGAAAAGAAGCCTGTGGGGAATAGTGACAGACTGCAACAACACTGATTAATTTTGGCATATGATAATTTTCCTTTTGCATACCTACAGAAGTAACCAGGGGAGAAAGCAGGCGGCAGACATCAGACAGTTTATCTGATAGTTGCTGCTGCCAATTCAGTTTCTGACTCATTATGGCCTTAAGGAAGAGTTTACTCTTGGAAAACAGATATTTGACTTTTAATTTCATTTTAATTAATTAATTCATTTGCTCAGCATATTTATTAAGAAGCTGCTATGTGTTAGACATTGCACCAGGATAAGAAATGGGCTGCACTCATAAGATATCTCCAACTTGTCTCTAAATTCCACACCCCTTTGATCTGTTTAGTCAAAATTATTCCACAGATTCTTAAATCCAAGATGTCTGCTTTGAACACAATCTAAATTCATCCTTAATACAATTTTAATAACTTGAATTAAGCCATAGGAAGTCTATGAGGGAGAATTCCATAATAAATAACAGAATCAAGATTCAAAGTTTCAAGATCTCAATATGCTGGAATGATAGGAAAAAAATCAATAAGAAATGCTTAACAGGAATAAATGGAAAGACCTGTTTTTAGGTTAAAATTATACAAATAATGTAGAACTATGAAGACAGAATACATAACAATGCAATGATGCGCTAAAAGCGAACATATTTCAATTTGGATTTCCCCCTCCAAACTTCTCCCTCAACCCCCCACACAATAGAGTAATGTCTGTGTACAAGAGACATCTAAAAAAAGGGATTCAGAATGAGTAAAATAGTGAGCATATATTATTACTTTGCAGGTAAAATGTGGACAGTTTATAATGGCAATGGGTACAATTTTCAATAAAGGGCTTTCATGGGCCAGGTGCGGTAGCTCACGCCTGTAATCCTAGCACTCTGGGAGGCCGAGGTGGGAGGACCACTTGAGATCAGGAGTTGAAGACCAGCCTGAGCAAAAGTGAGACCCCCTTTCTCTACTAAAAATAAAAAAAATTAGCTGGGTGTGGTGATGTGTACCTGTAGTCCCAGCTACTTGGGAGGCTGAGGCAGTAGGATTGCTTGAGCCCAGGAATTTGAGGTTGCTGTGAGGTTTGAGGTTGCTGTGAGCTAGGCTGATGCCATGGCACTCTAGCCCAGGTAACAGAGCCAGACTCTGTCTCAAAAAAAAAAAAAAACTCTCATAGTTTTTTTAGACATTAAATAGATTAAAAAATCAATAAGAAAGCAAAACTAAAACTTTAGGGATGCAGGGAAACTAATGGCAGTAGACCTTCACTTAGCTCTCTCCACCTCTGACCCTCTGACTGAAGGAGACAACTTAGGATATAGACTATGTGAACAGCATAATTAACAAGGTAGTACCAATAGGTATATATACAACTTATATGCTTAAATCAACATTTGCAACTTTCTTTTCATTGACCATGAAGTATTGATAAAATTGGCCACATACCAGTTCACCAAGAAAACCTCAATACCTTTCAAAAATTAGAAATGTATAACACATATTTTTACAATATTTGGGAAAGTTCTTACTAGATTAATATGAGGCATTTTCTTGCATATTACTCTTACTTGATAGTATAAGTAATCTAAATGATTATTTTTATATTAAAATATGTATGGGATATATAGAATAAAACATAAAAGTTATACAAATTTTTAAAGATAAAGAAAATTTTAATGTGATGACATTGAGCTGTCTCCTTTTTACCTAATCCTTTATTTCTCTCTGCTTGTAGGGGTATTGGGCCCAAAACTTTGAGAAAATTTGAAAGTATTTCTTTTCACAGTTGAGTGAAATTTAGTCAGTGTATCTCTACTAAGGTGGAGTTAATACACTTAAAGTGTTGTCCCCCTCTCCAACTTTCACACAGGCAATTAATGAATACTGGCCTATTCTAGACCCAGAGGAATTTCTCTTATAATGGCATTGAAAGCCCTGGGTCAGGTTTTTAGAGGGAGATTTTTAGAAAGCAGGTATGTCCCGATTTTCCTCAGGGCAAAAGAAACTGCCCAGTCAGCTACACTCTGAGCTTCTGTGGGTAAAGACTGTGTTTTATATGCTTTTGTATCCCTAGTGCTTGGCTGAAAGCTTGGCCCATAGTAGGTGCTCTTTAAATGCTTATTGGATTCATAGCATAAACTTCCTCTTACCTGTTGGCAAGTAACATGGATTTAAGTATATTGCACTTTTCCTGTTCTATCGTGGTCAGCCACAACCAACCTTCAGGGCACTGGTTGGGGGAAAATTTTCACTCCTGAGGAAAAAAAATCAATGTATTCTCATGTGCTCTATTTTGGCCTGCGCTGTACAGCTAGGGTTGCCTTTCTCACTAGTGTCCAGAGGATTCTGAGTGGAAGGTAAGTGGGAGGGTGCCTGTGGCTGTAGCTTGCAGCAGGAATTCAAGAATGGATTTGACATCCCCTGTTGACTTTTGCCTCCTTTGTTTCTTCTAGGTGTGATAAAAGTTCAACAGGGAAAAGAGGGAAGGACTAGAGACATCATTTAAGAAAACGATGATTGGAATGCATCCCAAAGCTACCTATCTCCAAGTATTCTCTCCTATAGGTAAGGGCAACAAGTACAATGTAAGGAGGAAGTGGTCAACAGCCTCCAAGGATAAACAGAAGGAAAAACCTGAAGAAAAGTGGTGTCCCTTAGAAAATTATGTGTGAATATTGTCAACTAAGTTTAAAACACCATTCAAAAGAAACTATTAATAATTTGAGAATTATTTTATTAAGAAATACAGTGTCAATTACAAAGGACATGTACATTTGCAAAAGTGCTCACAAAATAAATTAAAAATACATTCCATAAATGTAAGAAAATATATATTGTAGATATAATAAAGGTACTTCTTCAGGATCTACTTGCATAATCACTTGTCTTAAAATACTTGCCTTAAAATACTTTCACAATGTCTTGCTTGAAAATTATTTCAAAGTGCTTCATTATATTTATAACATTTGTGTACCCTCTTTTGCTTTTATTTTCTTCTTTTGTAGCTTTTTAGTATGACAACACAAGTGTCATTACATGTAGAAGAAATGCCTGCCTTTTAAACAGAGTTTTAGATGCTATCATCGAGTTCAACATTTTTCCTTCTTCAAGGGAGAAAGTTCTCCTTCTACTACACTTTTAGATTTTTCCCTGGAGTAAGGTTTATACAGTTCCAGCTGAGAATTACCACCAGTAGCCATCCATCAGTGTTATAGAAGTTTCCCCAATATTTGAGGGGTAGTACTTCTCCTGCATTATAAACTTACATTAAAAAATAAAAGCTTACAAAAATAAGTTAAGAAACCCTTCTGTAGTTAAAAAACAACCATCGGTGGTGTTTTAAATGTCACAGTTAGAGTTAATGTTCCATCTACTTAACAAAGATGACTTACTTTCATGCTGAGAGATATGACTGTAATAAAGACTGTTTATTTTGTTTCCGAAAAGATCGACAAAAACGACCCCACAATCCTAGTAATTGTGAGACTTGTTCCAGGCATTTATTTGTTGTGACTTCTCTTTTCTTTCTTTTCTTCACTGCCTGGGCATTATTTATCTGTGGAATAGGAGAATTAATAGTCAAAATTAATTTTCACTATCTTTAACAACAGTTGAGTACAGGTTATGTTGCCTGTTCTATGCAAATTCATCTTGCAGTGTGTCCCCAAAGCACCTGCTTACCATATGCTACTATGTGCTTTTTACAGAGGAATGCTCTGCTTCTCTCTATCCACCTACTCTTGCCCCAAGGCCAAACACCATCTCCTTCACAAAGCCTCTGCTAATTGCTCAGACCTTTACTTTCAGTAAGTCTTCAGAGTGTGTGTCATTTAACTTGGCTCTCACATGTTGTTCTTAATACTGCATCATGGGTATTCCCCACAGTGCTGAGCACAGTGTCTTATACATAGGAAACGCTGGATGTTTATTAAATGATGAAATGAATGAATAAATTGCTGATTTCATGATCTCTCTGACAAGATCATAAGTTCCTCATGGGAAAGACCTAACTTACACCTCTTTATAGACATAGTTCAGGAAACCTAGTCTATTATTTGGACCCAAAGTGCTCCTGTCCCTATGCTCACCATCTAGATGTTCACCATCTAGACGTTCCACAGACATCCGAGGGTATATTCTAAAGAGGATTCTGGTGTATTCTTTTACCTGAATTACCTTTGAGTAGTGACAGACCGGGCCTCCTAGACAGACAGTATTCAGATTGACAAAGACACTAGGTTACTAAGCAAAAATCTTACATTCTAAAATCTGTTAAATCATAATTATTATAGGGCTTAGATTCCTCTTTAGGGCTTGAGAGGGGACTGAAATAAATTTCTCCCAATTCCCCTTTTTCTCACATGCTGTCCAAGAACTAGATTTAGCCTATCCTCTGTGCTTTTCTCATATGAATGACTTTTATCCTGATCATCTATAGATTTGGCAGGGTCTCCTTGATAAGAAGGCATAGCGCCAAACAGGTTTCTAACTCAAGCTCAACCCAGATCGGCCCTATGGCTTCAGTTTCTGACCCCTAAAAGGTGTCAGTCTTGGCCACCTAGACACTCAGATTGCAGAGTAATAAAGTCCACCTGGTTAATAAGCAGCAATTATACATATCGGCACTTGTTTATCTTTCTTAAACTTGTCATCATGAAGATAAATTCTCTGCTTCATTTGCCAATAAAACAAATATTTATGAAGCACTGGTTGTGTGCCAGCTACCGTTACAACTGCTTTTACATGTATTGACTCATTTAATTCTCATAAACACCCTACATGAGACTTACTAATATGACATCTATTTTGCCCATGAAGCCAAGACACACAAAAGTAAGTCATTTATCCAAATCTTTACATTTAGAAGTTATAGGCTAGGATACAAAGTCAGGCAGCCTGTCTCCAGAGTTTCTACTAACTCTCTACTATACTACTTATTTACATATTTAAAGTTACACATTCTTTCAAATGCATATAATTTCATATGCAAAAATCTATTATATGAAGAGACAGCAATAGCTCCCATACGGGCAATTAAGCAAACATAAGGTAGAGACTTTACACATAATATAACATTTTAGGAAGCATACAGTCATTAAGCGATAAGCCCAAGCAGTGTCGTTCAGACTTTGGAATGGACAAGAACCTCTTAAGGAGCCTCATACTCTGAGATTTTGCTTTTGAAGGTGTGGATTGCAGCTCTCCGAATTGGCATTTTTGAGCGGTCATCCTCCCATACTTCAGCAGTCAGACATTCTGATGTAGAATGCTCACTGATCAGACCCTGAAACACTGACCTAAGGTTTAGAACCAGAATTCAGCCAAAACAGAATCTGACCCACAGCAAAAGGTGAGTTTGAGTCCGGGTGTCAACGCGGAACTAACTGACAACCCACAGTTTTTATCTGGCTCATTTGCTCTTCAAAAGATAAAACCCGAATAAAAATCAGAGAAAGCCTTCTGCATCAAAGCCCCCGTTTAATTCAAGATTAGCTTCAAGGTATCACAAAGCGAGCACCCGAGGCGTCGGGCTTACCCGAATTCTCGAATAGCCTGGGCACTGGAGAGCGAAGGTGGCGTTAGTTCTCAGGGCAAACGCTTCCTTGGCGAGTGACGTGCAGCCGTGGGTGGGACTGAAGGTTATGCGCTGGATTTCAGTGAGGCAATGTGGCTGCTCACAGGAGCACAGTTTACGAGAAAAGGAGAAAACGCCAGAAAGAAAAAGAAAAGAGAGAGTTGTTATGGATTGAGTGGAGAGCGCAGCGAGGGAGGTGGGGCAGGAGCGGGAGACAAGACGAAGACGTCCTCAGGAAGAGCGAGGAGGTCACTGCCGAGGTGAGGGCGGAGCAGGAGGGGCGATGCGAGAGTAGCCGGGAGCGCTGGCCGCGAAGGACCGTCACCGCGCTCGCTCCGCCCCAGCTCCCCGCCCAGGAGGCTGCTAAAAGCCGGCGCCCGGCGCTGAGGCTCCGGCCCCCGGCAGGTGGTGCCCCTGACGTCCTTCCCTGGTCCCAGTTCCCGATTTGCCTTTCCTCCTGGGGGAAAGGAGGAAGCCTCTCCCGGAATCCCGTCCTATTCGGAGAGAGACTTCCTCCCCCTAAATTGGAACAAAAGTAGCGTCCCAAGCCGAGAGCAGCCCCGCGCGCTGGTAGCCCAGATGTCCCCCTACCGCGCCGGTGTCGCTCTAGAGCCTAGCCATTTGTCCGGGGTTCTACACACCGCGGCATGCCCTCTCCCCTGCTTTCTGGAGAAAATCAGCAGCACTGACCACTCTACCTACCTGGTCGTTACAGTAGACGGTGCTGTTGAACTGGGTACTTTTGGCCTAAAAGAAAGAAAGAGGGGAAAAAAAAAATACAGCAAGAAGGATAAAAACTCTTAAGTCCACGTGTAAGATCACTCCTCCCCGCCCCCCACCCCTTGCTCCCAGGCTTTAAAGGTGCTCAGTTAGCAGTTTCTAGTTAGGTACCTGTTTCCTATGTCATTGACAAGGCAGTGAAATAGTCTTTATATGGTGCTGGCTAGTGTATGAAACTGGACATCAAAAAGCCTCAGAGGGAGCCCTCCCTTCTCCCCTCCCTCAAACAGGGACACCTGCACACAGCACTAGGCATGTGAGCAATAACGCCATTCTTTGGGTAGCCATTCATGCATGCAAACTCTATCTAGAAATTAGAATAATCAGGAAAACGATTTCTACTGTATATTAAGAAGTCCAAAGTACACCATATCCTGTAATAGCAAGCTGAAACGTCTGGAACACTAGGAAGACCTGAAGCACAGCTTCACTCCTTAGCTGTCCTCACCCCTTATGGCTTAGCTCACAAGAATTCCTCTTTCTTATTCTTTCTTCCTAAAGCCCTCGTCCCCACCGTCTTTTTACTGCATAGTCAGAGCAGCAGGTTAGCAGAAGGTAGACACCCTTGTTGCATAATGTGCTACCTATTGATACCCGCTCCTCATCAGCATCTGCACACTCACAATGTGCCAATTTCTAGATAGTCATTTTCGTTGCCAATATATTTGAATATCACTTGTAAATATTTCTGACAAAATGCTGGACCGTGATTTTTTCCAAATTATTTTTCTTTTCTAGAAAGTTAAATTGTAGTCTAAGTGCATGTATGCCTACCCTTCTGATGAGAACACATTTGTTTAAAAAAATGTTTCTTCGCTTACCCCATTCATGTATTCCTTCAGGTCATCATAAATAGTTTTCTGATATTTCTGTTTAATCTTCTCAAAGTCACAGTTAGTGAAGTTGTAAGTTAGTACCAGCCCTACCAGTTGCAAGATGAAGATCTTCCTGAAAAAAGCTGACAGAACAAACAGTAAGGCATAGGGGAATATATTTGAAAAGCCAATTCCACCCCAGTTTCCCACTAAACTTGTCCCACCACGACTGCATTGTGTCTAGATCAGCAAGGCCTGCCTTAGGGGCCAGCACTCAGGCACCAGTCTTTGCCTCTCATTCCTGGTACACAGGAGGTCCATATTCACCCATGCTGTTGCCTTAAGTGGGAGTCTCCCTGATGATCCAGAGCTTTCTGGCTTTGCATATATAACACCTAAACGCCTACGGGCTCTTTTCTCCTAGGCCAATGATTTTCTTCCATGTCATTCTCTTCCTTTATAGAATTCAGAATTGATGATGTGAAAGAAAAAAATTAGGACTAGCCAAATCTATGGAATTTCAATATTAGTAAAATTATCAGGAATTTCCCTCACCTTCCTTCTTTTTTCTTTGCCCTAAACCCTTAATATGTGCTTTAAGAAATGGATACCAGCTTCTTTCTGCTACAGGGTGGCTTCCACCACCAACATTTTCTCCTTAGGAAAAACACCTTAAGAAATCAGCAGCTCTCTAAGGAGTTGGTACCTCTGCCTGTGCATCCTGAACACCTCTGAGCTTTTCCTTTGGCCACTTTGGACTAGTGTTTTACCTCTTCTTTGGCTATTGAGAAATGCATGTGCTTCCTTACAGGATGCTTTGGAGTGTGGGTGAAGCTTCAGGCCTGGACAGTGCTTCCACATGAGAGCATTAAATGTGCGATCATGCCCGATCCTTAGGGGAAGGAACGATAAGAGCTTGAAATGAATGGGGAAAGTTCTGATGGGCGTCCTCAAAAACCCTGCTTTCCAATGCTCCCATAAGAATTTCAGGAAAAGCGCCTACTCTTGGTTAGTGGGGGCGCATCAGGGGCAGAGATCTCCTCTAGCACGTCCTCATAGGTGTCCAGAACTTTTAAAACCACAAAGGTCAGCGCCCTGTCCCCGTACAGTCGCATTCTTAAGGCCAGCGCAAGACTGAGGACGCGACCGGAGAACCCCCGCCAGACCGCACGGTTTGGTGCGCGGCGGTGAGCGCACGGAGATGCTGTCCAGAGCGCAGCTGTCCCAGAGGCAGCGCACGCTTCGGTGCGCCCTGCCTCCCTTGCGCTTAGTCCCGCGCAGCTGAGCCTGAACAACTTCGGTCATTTGGGTTCTGGGCCTGGGCACTGGTTAAGGGACTCGAGAAGTGGCAAGCTGGTGGGCTCGGATTTGCACTCGCAAACTCCTGTTAATCCAGAAAAAGGAGTTTAGGCGCAGCTACGTGAGTCAGGGAGAGTTCCCGAGAGCACGTCTAGCAGCCTTCCCAGCTCTAGCAGTACCAACAGAGGATCGAAGAGAGGGAAGGCCGACATCGACCCGGCTGTTCGGATGAACCCTACTCCGCCCGAGCATGATCCACGCCCCTCCAGGCCCTCTTGACGCCCAGATCCTCTCTGTCATCCCCCCAACTCCCTCCCTTTGAGTGTCAGAGCCTGCATCGCCCTGGTCCTTGGGGAAGTTCCTAGGAATCACCGCGGAGATCCGACGAGGTTGGGCGCCCCACGCGAGTCCCCGCAAATGTCACAAGTCACGTTGTGCCTGGGAAGGAGAACACGGAATGGCTAGGATTGCGGGGAAAACACAGTGTCAGGGGCAAACTCCAGCAGGAGGTAACTTTTTTTTTTTTTATAGAAGGCATTCAACAGCTGTGCCAGTACAGCTGGACCCAGTTCGCTGATGTTAGGTCTGAGGATAAAAGTCGTGGTGATAACAGGAGTGTTAGAAAGCCTCTGATTCACTGCTGCCTTCGAGTTGGGCTTTTTTGGAACCCTCCGAGTCTCAGACTAAAGTCATTTCATCATTCTCTGAAAAAGAAGTCCCCCCCCCTTCCCTGTCACCAACTTCTCAGGGTGTTATGGGATGGTGCCAAAGCCTGATTCATAAGTTGTGACATCAGAGATGATTCTGGTTAGCAGCTGGACATTGGATAGGCAGACAGGAGCTAGAGATCCAGATTTTTTCACTGGGGTGGGAGACACCGAGGGACAAAGGCAAGGGCGTGGAGCTGCATCTGTCTCCCTCATCTCACATGCCTTCCCTTGTCGTGGCTTGCTGTAGGGCCAGGAAGTGTGAGTCCCCACTAGTAACTTCAGCTACATCTCTTAACTACTGATGGGCACAGGGATGGCAGAAGGCAGCCACTGCCATTCCACCTGCATTCTTCTGGAGATGTAACCAAGGCTGCCTCCATTTCTTTGTGTCTTCCTTTAAAACATTGTGTCTATAATCGGTGGCTGTCATGGTAGAGATGAGGCAGGCAGGGCGACTGCTCCTCAGGCATCCTGGAAGGTATCTCGTTGTTTGTTAAACACATTGCTGAACACTTGTCCCTCTGGCCTCCAGTTTCTTTATCTGTAAATATATGACCTCTTAGATCACATTGATTATATTACTTTTCTGCTCACAAACTTTTGGTAGACTTGAAGTTGTTTTGAGATTTACAATTATCCCTCCTTCATTGGTTCCAAGCTGTCTTTCCAGCCTTATTTCCTTCATTCTCATAGGCTTCTGCCAAACAGTATCTGAAGGTAACATGCTCTAATTGTGCTCTGAGCTTTCTTTTTCCCAACCTCACACTCTCAGGTGTTGGATTTTCATGCCATTCAATGTTCATCGAATTTGACATCTCCAAAATTGGACTTCTACCTGGATATGACCTCACTATTCTTTAAGCCATATTTATTTTGGGCTTCCGTCTTAGGGCTTCCATAGATTACATAATATTTCAATAGTGTTTTTCCACCTTATCTTTTTATTAGACTGTGAGTTCTTTAAAAGCAGGTAATGTTTTGTAATAATTTGTTTAATATCTATTTATTTTTTCCAAAAGCATTTGGTGCCGAAGCATTTATTATAGTAAGGTAAAAACCATTTAAGAAAAGACAAAAGAATGGAATCAAAGAATAAAGGAGGTCAGGATCAGGTGTAGGGAAGCCCATAGAAAAGCATTATTAAGAATTGGAGAATTAAGACAATTGAGTTCAAAACCAAGTTCTGAGCTTCCAAACAGCCAGAACACAGCATAGACTATAACAAGTTCTACTGCACGCAAATTCATTAGGGAAGCCACTTTTTCTTAGGCATGTGGTCATCATCATAACCACAATAGGGCTCAGATTGATGGACTACATGTAATAGATACTCAATGAATCCTCAATAGGTTGAAACATATTAACCTTCTATGAAGATCATTGCCAGGAAGCAAATTATTTTATACTGAAAGGGCCTCTCTATAAAGATCTTTTTTCTAGCCCTTTGCTGCCATCTTTCTGAAATCCACTTATGGGCAACTATTCAGACCAGGGCATTTTTGTGAAAATTCCTGGTGTGCTGAAAAGCTTCTTATTTTTCTCTGTTTTCATTTGTTCAAATGCTAAAGGATGAACAATATCTAGGTGTGTTGCTTGGGAAATCCTAGGTTAGGTTGAGAATGGTGTGTCTTCCATATGGTAGGAAATAGAAGTGAGATCATTTACAGCACTCTGATTACTCAGGGATCTTAGGCAATACTCTCACCCATGAGATGGGCCAGAAAATGATCCATGACATAGCCTCTTTTCTCCTACCCTAGCTAAAAACATATGTCCTTCATTTCTTTAATATTTTTATTTCTTGTTTTGATAATAGTTTCCATTCTTTCTTTTATTTCCTTATTCTTTCCTTCCCTCTTTTTAAATTTACTTCTTTCTTCCTTTTCTTTGAACTGTCCTGAATATTTAAAGTAGCCTAGACCTCATGCGAAACTCAGTTTGGGTTTGAAAAGTATTAGTAGATCCAAGTTGCCAAGAAAAATGGCTGGTAGTTTTTAAAATTTATTAAATCATAGAAATATTTGGACTTAAAAAAACGGAAAGGATGTAAGAGAGGTTATTGATGAGATGGGGAAGATCTCCTTAAAGGGAGTAAGAAAAGCCAATGATGCCAACTTTAGCTTGGTCATATTTTAGAAAGAGTAATAATGGACTTTTCCCAGCAGAAGGATGTCCTTTTGGGCCTGAAAGTAAAGTGTATTACTCTGGATCCTTTAGGATGCTAGTCATATAATCACTCTACTTCTCGGTTTTCATATCCTTATGCAGAAAGGAAGGGTCACACTTTGCAGAGGTGAACACTGTTTCTTTTTTGATATTTTACCTCATTGTTCATAGTTAGCTGTAGTATTTACTTACTGCGAAGTGGCCACTGTATAGTTTGTGATGACTGCAGCATTATGTCCATTTTCCCCAATTCTTTTGCTTTATACATTTGAGCTCCAGCAGCTTTACTGTTAGTCTAAGCCATCGATTTGGTTCACCAAACTCCATACTTCCTTTAAGTCCTTCTGGGCAATGGACCAGAAAGTGGAGCAAGGGAGTTTCCATTGACAAATGTGAAAAATATCTCTTTCATTTTATTTTATTTCCAGGCTGGTGATATCTGCATAATTAGCCTATAGCTGAGGAATGTTGCCATATCTTCTTGAATTAGGGAGTAAAGGAGACTAAATATATTCATGTAACCCTAGTGCTTTCATTCATTCCACTGTGAGGAAACAGTTACTCTCAGCCAGTTGGGAGTAAAAGAAGATCTGTTTTCCTACAACATAATGGGATGTGAATGTGGAGAAGATTGTTCACGAAGAATGTAGGAGTTGAGGTTTCTTAGAATGCTTCAAAAAAGTTGTAGAAGAGGTCAGAGCTAAAAAATAGTTCCACCTTAGGATACTTTGCGAGAATATTTATTATGCTGGATATCTTCTACTTTCCACTCTAGGTATACTCTCTGACCTTCCCTATCCTGCTCTCTACCTTGGGAAGCTGACCTATAAAGAACTGCTTCAACAAGCTCCCCTGACATCTAGCTTTTGGTTGGGTTCAGCCAACCAGATCTCTTGCCGGAGATCCCAACATAGGAGGACAGTGAAGTTTGGATTTTAATTTACCCACATTCTTGCTGTTGGCTCACTGAAGATTGGATGCTTTCCTCTATCGAAGGCCACAGATTCTGTTAGTTGACTTTTTCATCTTGCTACCAAGATGCCACGTTTTGGTAACCATTCCAACCTTTTGTCCTTTTAGGACTAGGGGTGATAACAGCTCCTTATCCTTGCTAGCCTGGAGGTACTGCACTATTCCAAAGTTATAGTTTGGCTGGGCCAGACCCAGTTTATACCCACCAATCTGGAATAATTTATTAATAGGGCTTCCTTTTACCCTCAAAAGTGGCAGTTTCAACAATAAATTAAATGATTATTATTTATTTCCTCACTTATACTCTCTGTAAATAGTCTCTGTTAAATTCCTACAATTACCCAGTTTGAGTGTGCTACTTGTTTCCTGGGGCCCCTGACTGATAGTTACTTATAGTAGTCACCAGAAGGTCATCACATGAAGCCATCAGCTAACATTGCTTTCCTAATCTTTTATATCCATGTGGTGGTATCATACCAGTTATGTAACTCTAGCACTGTAAACAGTGGCACTTAAAGTTTCATTAAATTCTTTTAATTTTTTAGTAAAAGTTTCCTTGCTCTTTACTGTGAAAGATGATAAGAGTTATAAGAAAGAGTTATAAGAAATTCTGCAATTTCCCTACCGCCCCTCAAATGACATCTCTTCCAATAATAGCGCCTGGCATGATTTGCAAGAAAGCTATGCACCTGTTGGACTCTATTGTGTAATTTGCTTCATAGCTTAGCCCTTATTGTTTATGGTTAAAATGGTCTTTTAAAAAGTGACCATTGTGTGAGTCAGGTGGTAGCCATTAGTTTATTTCTCATCTGGTGTGTTTGAGGCCCTTCGAGTGTCTGCTCTGTGGTGAAGCCCACTATTCTCAGGAATGATCTCTGAGTTAAACAATCACCCAAAGTATTTCCTCTTTCAAACATAATAAGCTCCTAAAAGCATTTTGTGTGTCTCATTAAGGTCCTCTTTCTTCCCATAGGGCCACTCAGGGCTTCTGGGAAAGTGCCACCTGAGAACTCCAGACTCATGGTGGGGGTGGAGGGAGAAAGAAACAGAAGAGAAGCAAACTCTGGAGAGTTGGGAAGAGGATAAATAGACAGCAAAGAATACGGAGTCCCAGAGTTTGGTGGGAGGCCCATCGTGAGGTGGTACCCTCACCCAGAAAAGATGTTGGCAACTCAATGATCTCGAGGTGTCAAAAAATAAATACTTTTTTTTTTTTTTTTTTGAGACAGAGTCTTACTGTGTTGCCTGGGCTAGAGTGCTGTGGCATCATCCTAGCTCACAGAAACCTCAAATTCCTGGGCTCAAGCAATCCTTCTGCCTCAGCCTCCCAGGTAGCTGGGACTACAGACATGCCCCACCATGCCCGGCTAATTTTTTCTATATATTTTTAGTTGTCCGATTAATTTCTTTCTATTTTTAGTAGAGATGGGGTCTCGCTCTTGCTCAGGCTGGTCTCGAACTCCTGAGCTCAAACAATCCGCCTGCCTCGGCCTCCCAGAAATACATTTTTTTTAAAAGAAAAGATGTTGGGAGTTTAGAGCAAGAGGTTAGCAAATGACAGCTTGTAAGCTAAATTCTGCCTGCCTGTCTGCTTCTACAAATAATGTTTTATTGGAACACATCTATGCTCATGTTTTTTTACAGCATTGTCTCTGGCTGATTTCATGCTGCGAAGACAGAGTGGAGCAGTTATGACAGAAAGAGTCTGGCCTGCAAAGCCTAAAGTATCTACTATATTGTCTTTTAAAGCAAAATTTTACAGACCTCTGGTCTAGAGAATCATGTCACTCAGCCTTATAATAGGTTTGGTTATTGACTCTCTACAGTGTTTGTAATACTTTTGTCGAAAAAGATCAACAGTATATAAGGGTCCAGTGGCCCCAAACCTGTAATGTCTCCATTACTACAGTTTTTTGGTCAAGAGAATTTCCCTCCTTGTGTTCTGACTTGTAGCTCTTGTTCCTCAGCATTTGTAGTATAAACCCCTAATTCACGTCAAGTACCTCCTACGAATACTAATTATATTCCCAAGTACCCAAGTCTCTCCTTGTGCTTCTAACAGTTTTAAAGGTTGATAAAGGGCTGATAACTAGAATCTACTTAGAACTCAGGAAAATTAGCAAGAAAAAATCAAACAATCCTATCAAAAAATGGGCAAAGGACATGAACAGAAACTTTTCAAAAGAAGACAGAATAATGGCCAAAAAACATATGAAAAAATGCTCAACATCTCTAATCATCAGGGAAATGCAAATCAAAACCACAATGAGATATCACTTATCTCCAGTGAGACTGGCCTTTATCAAAAAGTCCCAAAACAATAAATGTTGGCATGGATGCGGAGAGATAG
>RJWJ010014776.1:0-37332 GCA_004363605.1 Indri indri | reverse complement strand
CTGGGAGATCCCCAGGCCAGAGCCCCAGTGTGCTGTGGCTGTCTTGGGGCTGTGGGCACAGGACCACTGTGAGAGGTGGGGAACCCCTACCCAGCCCTGGAGGCTGCGAGCCTCTGACCCTAGGTCCAGAGTCCTTTCTGTGACTTCTACTACTCCAGTGAGAACATCCCATTGCTTTGGGGGGCCCACACGTACCGAGTGGGCATAGGACACTCCGGAGGAATTTGGATGCCCTAAAACCTGGGCTCTGATCATCTTGTTTAATCATTTATTGTCACTCCCAGACCAAATGGTTACGATAGCTTTTCATATTGCAGAAAATTTGGAAATAGAAGGAAGAATTGTCCATCTTTCCCCTAAGTGTACATGCAGAACACTAGTGTCACCTTCAGACAGGGAACCAGCAGGCCCTGCTCAATGAGACCCAAACCGAGGTCTCTGATAAAAAAGAGGTGGTAGAGAAACCATCAAAACCAGCAAGAACCAAGAAGTCCATGAAAAACAACTTCAAGTTACCTTACTGCTCATCATACCCTGCTTATCAAGCATTAGCTACTAAAAATACTCCCACCAGCACCAGGACAGTTTACAGATGCCATGACGACTCCCCCCAGGAAGTTACCTGTATGGTTTAAAAAGAGGAGGGACCCTCGGTTCTGGGAACTCCCCACCCCTTTCCCAGAAATTTTGTGAATAATCCTTCTTCTGCATAACATAAAACAAAGGGTGTAAAATACGATCCTGGAAAGGCACAAAGTGCTACTCTCTGCTGCTGTGAGAGACAGCCGCTGCTCAGTCCACGGGGCAGCTTCCCTTCTTTTCTTTTCTTACTTCAATAAATTTGTTTTTGCCTTAGTCTGTCAGCTCGCTCTTGAATTCTTTCCTACACGATGCCAAGAACCCACTTGGGCTTCAGGCCGGACCCCAGTTTGGGGTCCCCTTTCCTGGATCGACCTGAGGCAGGGAAGATTTTGCCTGTAAGGAGCTTCCCTGTGTTAAGTGAGGAACGAGCAGAGGTATTTTCACTTCACACTGATCCTACCCCACTCGAATGCAATTCGCTTTTCTAGCTGTTACTTTTAACATGTGTAGGTCTGTGCTAATTGTCCCTGCTCTCTTTACCGAACGCTCAGGCTTTGCCCTCCCCGCTCAGCCTGGGAGGCCAGGAGGGCCCCTCACACCTGAGCTCGGGCTGCAGGCTGCTCTCCACCCGCAGTGCACAGCCTCAGGACCGGACGGGACACGTGGGGGCTGTGGGCTGCTGCATTCTGACACAGTGGGAGGAGGTGAATGGCTCTGGGTGGTGACTGACCTGCAGCAGTGACCAGGGGGACAGGCGGAGCGGTCACCCTCTTCCCAGTGGCCAAGCAAACCTGGGGAGTGAAGGTCCCTGGAGAGTATGGAGAGGGGGACCACATCCCTGGAGGAAGGCAGGACAGCGAGGGAAGATGGGCCCCTGGGGCTCGGCCGCCTCCTCTCCTGGACTAATCCAGGACGGGCTGCCTGTCCCCGGCCACCCCTGCCCCTCGGCATCCTGCTGCCCCCATGGTGTGGGTTCTTGTGCTGCTTTCTTAGGACCAATGACATGAGGAAATCACCACCAGAGGACTTCCATCTCTCCCCCAAGGACAACTGTCCTCTACAAAGGGAAACAGGACAAGGCCAGTGCCCACCACAAAGGGCTAGCCCTGTGCGCCTACTGCGTGCAAGCCTATCAACTGCTGTGGGCCAGGCACAGGTTGAGCTACGTGGGAAAGCAGGGAGTGTTCCAAATGGCCCTCCCAGAGGGTCTCCTGGGGCTGGGGATGAAATCACACACCTTCGGGGGTCCCTAGAGGCTCTTCCCTGAACAGAGAAGGAAAGCAACTTGCCCAGGATCACACAGCCCCATTTCCTGACTGTGAGGCCGAGGAGCTCCTCCACCACGGCAGCCTCCACTCTCCTGGGAGCCCACATCTTCCCCACATTGGTTCATCTAAGGGGCCAATGTTGACCTGAGACCAGGTTGGCCCCTTGCTTTGGATGAGGAAGCTGAGGCTCAGAGAGGGAGGGTGACCATCCCAAGGGTGTTGCAGTTCAGCGTGACATGGAACTCTCTCCTGGGCAGAGTTCTCCAGAGACAGGGGAGGCCACCTCAGGGGGAGGGGTCAAGTAGGACACGGGGGTCTCCCACATGGATGGAGAAGTGTGTTCAGGTGACCCTGTTGGGGACATTGAGTTGCCCTCAGACACTGGTTGGCACTGCAGTGGTCTGGGCTGCATTTTCTAGGGAACTTGGTAGCTGCCAGCTCGAGCTTCCTTGTGTGTCCAGTGCCTGGCCTGGAGGACAGGGGTGTTGGTCACAGGCTGTGCACCTGGCCAGGGTGGAGTCTGTGTGAGTCGGGGGCAGGAAACTGGTTGACTCCAGGCAGCAGGAGCACCCAGCAGTGCCGCTCAGCATGCATTCCGTGAGCCTTGGTCTTCTCATCTGGAGAAGTGGCGACGAGATGGACCCTGATGAACGGTTAAGAAGATGGACAGCGGCGTGTGCGACAGACAATCGGCGCATCTTCCGGGGCTTGTCAGGCCCTCCAGGGCTGCTGTGAACACAAGTGAAGACAAGGATGAAGGATGAGGTGCTTTCACCCAGGCAGAAGGCTGGGCAGGGGAATTCTAAGATGACCCTGCGTCGTCCCTCCTCTTGAGTGTGGATGCTGGCTCTGTGACAGGACAGGACTTCACTCCTGTCATTTGGTTACACTGGGTGGAAAGGCGCAGGGGTTTGCAAAATGATGAAGATCTCTAATTCGTTGACTTCGAGTTATTCAAAGGACATGACCCTGGATGGGCCAGACCTGACCAGGGAGCCCTTTGCAAGAGCAATTCTGCCAACAGCCACAAGAGTTTGGAACCGAGCCCCAGGAAAGTCACAGCCTAGGTGGCACCTTGATTATAGTCTGTGGAGACCCTGAGCAGAGAGCTGTGGCTGGACTTGTAACCCACAGGAACTGTGAGAAGAGAAATGGGAGTTGTTTTAAGCTTCCGGGTTTGTGATAATTTGTTCTGCAGCACAGGTAACAAACACAAGGCCAACCCCAGGAACCGGGAGGCCAAGACCCAGGCGCCCCTGCAGCTGTGCCCTGCCTGGAGGGATCCACAGTCAGCAGCAGACCTGGCAACCCTTCCCGAGGCCTCATCCGCGCCTGCCCCTGCGCCTGCCACGGGTTCCACGCACCAAACTGAGGCCTTGAGGTCTGGCTCCCCCTCCAGGAGTGCGGAGGGAGGGAGACGCAGGGCAGGTGCTGGGCCTCCAGGCTCCGCCCAGCCCCCTCCCCCCAGCTGTGCGACCCCAGGCCAGCCCAGGCTCCGGGAGACTCTTGCACAGGGCAGAGGTGAGCATCCTGCCAGGACAGGCCTGGAGCCCTGAGGCCTTCCTCTCGGCCCCAGCCCTTGTCCACCCGCCACTGCGCTCACAAGGCCTCAGCGCCCGGCCAGAACCCAACAGGATTTCACAACCTTGGCGGCTTTGGGCTGGGTTTGTAAGACCTCATGGCAAGAGGGAATTCCAGGGCCAGAATGTCTCCAGGAATCAGGGGCGTCCCTCCCAGAACAAACAGGGCAACTCCCCCTGTCTGCGAGGTCCTGGTGAGACCTCAGCGGGCACCCAGGGATATGGGGAGTCTGGGAACTGGGGAGACAGGTCCAGCTCTCTAGAGAATTCTAAGGGAGGGAGACTGCTCTTGGAAGCCAGTGCCTCAGGCTCTAGAATGGCCCAGCCCTTGGGGGAGGGCAGCAGGTGGCAGTCCCCTCCCCTGCCCCCCACTGTCCAGAAGGGAGCCCCCGTGCCTGTTCCTGCCTCCTGTGCAGGGAACACAGACTGACTGGTCACCTCCGGGCCAGCGGGCCAGCAAGGAGGACCCCGCCCAGTGCAGGGCTTTGTGGACACACCCATTCCCGACAGGGCCTGGATCCTGGGCCAAGTGCAAGACTGTGACCTGAGCCTTGTTTCCAGCACATTCCTCAGAAGGCCCCGCCTAGGCCGGGTGGCTGAGGAGGAGTGGCGTCACCTTCCCACGTCCACCCGGCCCCTCTGGGGACAGCCCTCCCTGCGTGGGAGAGCCCTGGTGAGAAGGGGGCTCCGGGACCACTGTGCACTCAGCGCTCCCCTGTGTGGGCTTCACCCCAACTCCAGCCCACGCTGCGGGGACAGGTCAAGGGAAGCCCCAGAGCCACCTCTGCAGTCGCAGGAGGAGTGTTCCACACTGGTGACAAATGCTCCTGCAAACGGGCAGGAGCATAGACCTGCCTACACCTGACGGGGTGCTCAGCCCTGGCCACCAGTGCACGCGAGAGCATTCCGTTCAGGTTCAAGTGCAAGGCTGGTCCCACCACCAGGTCTCGCCAACATCCAATTGGAGGTCCCAGACAAGGCAGCAAAACAAGGGAAAAGAAATGGATTCAAAGGATTGTTAAAGAGGAAACAAGTGGACATTATTCATGGACGATGGGACTGTTGCAGAGAAGATCCAAGGGAGTCTCAGACAGCTTCAGAGCTGATGGCTAGCCAGGTTTGGTGGGGAAGGAGTGAGCAAAAGTCAACTTTATTGCTGCAGACCCGCCACAGAGAGCCAGGAGATGCAAATTAAAATCATACCATTTAGAATACCAAAAAAAAAAAACAAAAACAAAAACAAACAAACAAACAGATGAGATATCTAGGAATGAATCTAACCAAATATTTACTATGTCTGAGAGTAGGAAAATGCAATACAGTAAAGATGTCAGTTTTCCTCAAATTAATTTATAGTTTCATGGCAATTACAATAAAATCCCAGAAGTGTTTATGTAAAACTTCACAAACTGATTCTAAAATTTACATGGAGACCAAAAGTTCAGGAGTATCTACAACACTCCTTACGAAGAGGAAATAGTGGGGATGGAGCCCTGCCCTGTCAGACTTGATTTGTTATAAAACTACTTTATTACTATGGGGTGTTATCAGTGCAGGGATAAATAAATAACTTTGGGAAAAAAAAGGAAGCCGAGAATGGAATTACCAAATATCTGGACACCTGGCATAAGGCGTGCAGATCGACAGTGACAAGCTGGCTTCTTCAGTCACCAGAGTGGGAGCAAGTAGTTGCCCAGGGATCATGGGCATCCTCACATCCTCCTCAACAACCCACCACTGTCAGATTAAAACTCAAAATATGGAAAGCAAAATGATCTTCCCTTCTTAAAGAAATGAGAATTTTTTCACGAGCCAGAGTGGGGAAGAGTTTCTCAAACAATACACACATAACACAAAAGGGAAAGATGGGTGTTTGACAACATTAACATTGTAAGCCACTGGGTGTGAAAACGTAACACGGACACAGTGAAAAAACAGGAAGGAAGCCTAGAGGAGACTTTCGCAACACATGTATTAGGGTTCTGCAGAGAAAACGAGCCACAGGAGACATGCATGAGAAGATTTGTTACAGAAATTGGCCGCTGTGATTATGGGGGCCGAGAAGTCCCAGGGTCTGCCGTCTGCAAGCTGGAGGAGGCCCAGGAGAGCTGGTGGTGTGATTCTGAAGGCCTGAGACCCAGGCGAGTGGACGTCTGGGGGTAGAGGGTGGCTGTCCTGGCTTGGAGAGAGAGACAGAGACAGAAAGAGAGATCATCTTTCCTCCACATTTCTGTTTTATCTGGGCCCTCAGGGATTGATGATACCTGCTCATTTACTCAATCTACAGATTCTAATGCTGGTCTCTTTTGGAAACACCTCACAGACACACCCAGAAATAATGCTTTACCAGCTATCTGGGCTTCTCTTAGCCCAGTCAAGTTGACACATAACACAAACCATCACGGTGTATTCCAAACAGCAGTAGCGACGTGTGAATGTGTGTGTACTGTGTGTAACACACAGAATATACAACACGCATGTGTATATAATACATGGTAGTATACATTTATATATTATCTATAAATATATGATCTGCAAACATCATGTGTAACCACACACATGCACACAGCCACACACACATACAATCCAACAGTCATTGTAAATAAGGAACAAAAATAGAGGCAAATTAGGGAAGAGGAAAACGAAATGGCCAACGGCATTTGCAAAGGTGCTCAGCCTCACCAGCCGTCAGGAAAACTCACGGCCAGGTCCTCCCCAGGCGCCTGGAGAATGGCGAGGAAATGGAACCACAGGGGCCCCGCGCACTGCTGCTGAGGTGCGAGTTGGTACGGCCACCGCAGAGAGCAATGCGGCGTTTTCTAGAGATGCGGTGGTGACTGCCCAGCGCCCGTGGAGCCGTGCCATGCTGCATGGAGAGTCCTGCACGGCTGCTCCGGGAGACTCACATGATGGTATTGAAACATCCTCGGTGACAGTAAGTGCAGCAGAAGGCAGAATGGACATGGCCCTTCCCTCCCCCTGGAGGTGGGGTCTCCTTCCCACCCACAGGCACCTGTCCAGGGCAGTTCAAGCCTCCCTGCACCTTTCTGTGTCTCCCTGTCCCTTTCTGTCCCTTTCTGACCCCGATGGGCCCCGTGACTGGCTTGGCCTGTGGCACATCAGCACGGGATGCAGGTAGAGGCGTGTGAGGCCTGTGTGCATCGGGGCTCGGCCCCTGCTGGGCTGGGGACCCTGCCTAACTGACTGCGGCACATGTGGGCAAGGCCATCCCAGACCACCTGGCCACTCACTTGCCGGCCGAGCGCCAGTGCCTGAGGGAGCTCGGCAGTCATTGGCCCAGCGAGCCTGTTCAGAGCTGCTCAGTGGCCCAGGGACTCACGAGCTACACAAAAGGGCTGCTGTTTAGACCCACTAAGGGATGGGGTTGTCCGTGAATGCTGACGATTACAGTGACAGGCCGGAAACCTCACAACGTCCAACCGCGGGAGAACGTGAGGGCGTGGGGTGTGCACAGCGAGACTCCACCAGCAAGGAAAGTGAATTGCCAAGACCAGACTCGCAAACGCTGCGCAAATGCAAACGCAGACGACAGCAGATCACATACAGTCCGGTGCCACTGACATGGAGTGCGTATCTGAAGAGCTGATTCCACCCTGACCAATCTCCAGCTACCAGCGTGAGGTCACTGGGTCAGAGCTGGGAGGATGTCTCCTGTGCAGCTGTCCCCAGCCTGGGCCGTTGGGCTCCAGCCCCCATGGCATCTGCTTCGGCCCCTCTCCTCCCTGTCCTCCCGCCTGCCTGGGCATCTCTCCACCAAGCATCGACCATGTTGGAGTGTTGTCGTCTGCCCGTCCCACCCTGCCCCACGGTGGGATCCTCAGAGTGGGGCTGAGTCATCCCTGTGTCCCCAGTGCCCAGCGCAGGGGCCTGGCCAGAAATGGTGTCTGGCTGGTGGGGGCACGCCAGGGTGACAAGATGCTGAGAACAAGGGGGCTCCCTCCAGGGAGGGTGCCTGTGCCAGGGCAGGGAGGGGAGGCAGGAGTGCCCCGTCTCGCTGACCCGGCTGGCGAGTGTGAGCTGTGTTCTCCTGGTTGGAGAAGCGGGGGTCAGTTTAGGGCCCCAGGGGCGCTCCTCCTGCTGGCTCTGGCACCCCAGGATAGGGCGATTTCCCGCAGAGCCCAGGCCTGGCACATAGGGGAGCTCCGCCCTCAAGAAGGGCTGGGCGTCTGGGTGGGGGCTTAAGCATTAAGTAGAAGCGGCACACTGGGGCTCCGCCTGCTTCCCAGCAGGGGTGTCTGGGCCCTCCGGCCTGGCCGCGTGCTCCTCTCAGCGGTTATTTGGGTGCCTGCACCCCAGGCCATGAGCCTTCTTTTCACACCCCTGCTCAGCTGCTCCCAGGGTGCACAGAGGAAGGGGTCAGGCCCGAAGGGCTCGGGGGCTGGCTTGGCTCCACCTTACTGTGGTGGTTTAGACACTGCTGGGGCTCCCCGCCCTGCAGGGCGATGTCCCGGCTCCTACATCCGGCCTAGAGGCCCCGGAGGCCCCTGCCCAGCCTCTAGCTCACCATTCACCACCTGGGAGCCTTCTTTTTGGCTGCCCAAACTCTTTCACCCTTGTGGTGAAATCTCGCCTTGATGGCTTTGAACTCCTGTGTGTCCTTTAAGATGCTGCTCAAATATCACCTCCTCTAGGAAGCCTTCCCTGATACCCTGGTGGGGTTAGGTGCTTCCACGATGCTCCCACAGCCCCATCTGGCCCCGCTCCATAGCTGGTCTCCCTCGGCACTGTGACCTCTTTGAGAATGAGGCAAAACCAGGGTCATCACTGTGATTCTGAGGCCCACGGGGGCCGGGCAGAGACAGAGGTGGGGACGTTGGTTGAGGAAGGTGTGAATGGCGGTCTTGGGTGAGGGGCTCTCCCCCAGCTTGGTCTGGTCACTGTCCCTCAGCGCCTGCTTGCTGGGGCATTCAGGGGAGCCCACGGGAGGTTGGGGCCAGTGGTCTCCAGTGGTGCCCTGACTCCTGCCCCACTCCTGGGACCCTGGGCCCTAGGCGACTTTTCTTGGTAAAAAAGCGACTCACATGTTAAAGAAAGGTGCTCCATGCTGGTCAGCAGCTCATGGAGCTGGCCCCTCGGTCATCTGGAGACTGAGGGAGGGTCATAAAACCTCTAGCGCTGCGCAAAGGCTGCATGTGAATGTCCTGTGGCTGCTGTAACCACACACTGGGGGGCTTGAAACAAATTCATTCCCTCACAGTTCTGGAGACAGAAGTTCACAATTAGTATCGCTGGGCCAAAGTCAGGCGCCAGCAGGGCCGGACTCCCCCCAGGGTCCTAGGGGGGACCTGCTCCTCTCCAGCTGCAGTGGCTGCCACATTCTGTGGCTTGTGGCCCCCTTCGTTCCGGGGTTCAAAGCCAGCACCTTCAAATCTCTGTTCTATCTTCTCATCCGCTTGTCCCCTGTGTGACACTCTCCCTCTGCCTCCCTCCTGTAAGAAACTTGTGATGGCATCTAGGGCCCACCCAGATGACCCAGGGCAGTCTCCCATCTCAGGATCCTTGACTCAGTCGCACCTGCAAATCCCTCTGTCTGCAGTGTAAGGGGATGCGCCCAGGATCCAGGCTTATGGCATGGACGTCTCTGGGGGCCTCGTTCTGCTCACCACCCATCAAGGGCAGTTCAAACCCCTGCAACGTTACACTTCTCCCCCCACCTCCGTCCTCGTCTTGACCTTGGAGGAGGAGGCCGGGACGTTTAATATCGCTGCCCCTCCGCAGACATTCCTGGAGTTCGGGATGAGATAAGGAGGCCCATGGCCTTTCTGCTCAGCCGTGTGCTGAGTCACTCACCCATCCTTTCCCTCCCCTATGTTCACTCTCTGGGGTGTGCTCCCTCCCAGCCCCTGCTGGGCTCAGCGCCTGGAGGAGGAGTAGCCCCCCAGTCCCTGCCCTCAAGGGGACAGACAGACAAGGGTGTAGTACCCTGATGGCCAGGGACCAGGGCCTCAGGACAGGGTGGGTACAAAGGGAGTGGTGAGGCCAGGAGCGCCTCTCTTGGGGGGCTGTCCTGCACTAAGGGTTGGGTGATGGGTGGCGCTCCCCAGGTGGAGCTGCCGGGACCAATGGACCTGGAGCAAATGGCCACGATTCTCCAAGCAAAAGGTTGCCAGTTTTTCATTTGTTCACCAATATATATATATATATATATATATATATATATATATATATATTTTTTTTTTTTTGAGACAGAGTCTCACTGTCTTGCCTGGGGCGAGTGCTGTGGCCAGCCTAGCTCACAGCAACCTCGAACTCCTGGGCTCAAGCAATCCTACTGTCTCAGCCTCCCAAGTAGCTGGGACTACAGGCATGTGCCACCATGCCCGGCTAATTTTTTCTATACATATATTTTTAGTTGTTCAGATAATTTCTTTCTATTTTTAGTAGAGACGAGGGTCTCACTCTTGCTCAGGCTGGTCTCGAACTCCTGACCTTGAGCAATCCACCCGCCTCGGCCTCCCAGAGTGCTAGGATTACAGGCGTGAGCCACTGCGCCCGGCCGCACCAATATGTTTTTTAAACTGAGCACTTGCTATGTGCCAGAATTGCCCTGGGTGCTTGAGATACGCCAGGGCCCTCTGCCCTGGTGGGGTGGCATTCTACAGGGAGAACAAATGATAAAAAATAGGCACAATATTTGGAAGGCTGAGGCGGGAGTATCACTTCAGGCCAGGAGTTCAAGACCAGCCTGGGCAACATAGTGAGACTCCATCTCTAAAAAAAATAAAGACAATAAAAATTATCTGGGCATGGTGGTTCGCGTCTGTCGTCCCAGTACTCAGGAGGCTGAGGCAGGTGGATCGCTCAAGCCCAGGAGCTGGAGGCCTCAGTGAGCTGTGATCACTACTGTGCTCCAGCCTGGGCGGCTGCTCTGTCCAAAGACAGACAGCACTGCCCGGGGCGGTCGGGAACGTGGTGCAGTGGGTGTAGTTCTAAACAGCCCCTGGGTGGCCCTGTGCCCTCATCCCCCCACCCTGCATCCTGCAGCACCGGAGGGTTAGGGGAGGCGGGGGCCCTCCACACCCGCGGCCAGGGAGGCGGGAAGGCAGAGGTCCCCAGGGAGTGAAGGTGGGGTGGCCTGAGCCTGCAGCCTCCTCCTTCCCGGGACATGCGGGGCCCCAGGAAGGCGAGCTAGAGGAGGCTGAGCTGGCTCTGCGGGAGGCAGGAGCCCAAGCGGTTTCCTGGGTCTCCTCAGGGAGGCTGAAGGCCCAGAACCTCCAGGCTACTGTGTGCAGATGAACCCGCGAGGGGCTCGTGTGTTCTTGGCCTGGGATCTGGATTCTTGGAACGGGCTTTCCTTTCCTTGGGTGGGTGAGTGGCATGTGGGAGAGAAGGGCAGGGAGGGGGTGCAGCGAGCAGAGCCTGTGCTTCCCCCGGGGGCCTGGCCCGCTGCCCCCCGAGAGCACCGACCAGAGCTCAGACTCAGAGGTCAGCACCCTCGGGAAACGCCTCGCTCCGAGGGGCAGCCTGAGGCACAGACAGAGCCGTCGTTGGGCCGCCCTTGTTGGGGTGGGGGCGGCCCTCCATTACGCCATGCCCCACCCCCTTACACCTGGCACTTCGGGGAATTCCACTTGCACGTAGGACCAAGGGCCATGATGGGACATGTCCAAGGCCACACGGCCAGGAGGCGTCCCTGGCTCCACTGCTCGGAGCTCATGGCCATGGGCAAGTCCACTGCCTTGGAGCTTTGGTTTCCTCATCCATGAAGGACAACGAAGCCAATTTCAGAGGTTGGTGTGAGGGTCCTATGAGGGCGTGTGTGTCATGTGTAAGCCCTCAATGAACGGTCCTGCTGTGACTGTTGTTGTTCTCATTTTGCTAGAAAAAGCCTCGACAGGAGAGACCAGTGTGCACTGGACAGCAATCTGTCCCCCCACCCCCAGCAAATGCTGTGCTCCATCCTTGGCCTGGTGGACTCCTACTCACCCTTCAGAGCCCTATGCAGATGGCCCCTTTCCAAGCTTCCTTTGGCCTCACCACCCCCTCCCTGTGTCCCCACCTTCTCTACACTCCACTGAGCAGTATTCATCACACTGGATTGGCGCCACCTGTTTACCCACCTGGCTCCTCCTGCTGTGCACTGTGAGCCCCTGGAGGCCTGGTGTGGTCTCATTCACCAGGGTGTGCCCACAGCCAGCACAAGGCAGGCACCTGGGAAGCTCAGCAGGTGTTTGTTGAGTGACTAAACTAACCCAGGCATGGGCGTGAGAGCTTCTGAATGGGGTAGGCTCTGTGAGGATTAAACTCCACTCCCCTGAGAACCGCCAGGGCAGCAGGCAGAGGCTTCCCCTGGGGTTGGGGTTTTGGTAGGAAGTCTCAGCCTCCCTGTGACACGTGTCAAGTGTGACCCATGAGGCTGGGAAAGGGCTTTGAGTCCATGTGGAGCAAGATGTCCAATGATGGGAAGATCTGGAGAATTCTGCACTGGACAGAATGTTCCTTTCTCTTCTTCAGAAATCCCTTAAGCTCCTCTTTCCTGGGCCATGCTTCCTTTGCAATGAGTTATTGTCATATATGTTTTCCACCAAGGGTGGGCCAAGTGACTATCTGTTGGATTTCCTGCTACAGAAAAGTTTGCCAGGTTGCTTTTGTTAGCTGCGCGTTTGACAAGTGAATGTTCTGGAACTCCCGCTCTGAACTACTGTGCGCGTTTCTGGGTGGGCTGTTGAGGCCACTGCAGTTCAGGGACAAAGCGAGTTACCGAGACTGCACGGCCATAGCCCCTTCTCAGCTGTTTCTAGGTAGATGGTTCTCTTAGAATCCGCGGCATCTCGGAATTGAGGAGGTCTAGTTGCACGTGTGTTGTGTGGGGGGCTCCTTGCTGCTTTTACAACCCCCTTCTCCTCTTACCAACATTGTTTGGCATCTTGGCAGGTCTGTGTCTTTCCTTTCCCTCGTTTTACAGTAACTCCGCAGTACTCTACTGTGTGAGAAGGCCATGTCTTAGTCCATTTGGGCTGCTGCGACAGAACGCCACAGCCCGGGCGGCTTATGAACAACAGACATTTATTTCCCACGGCTCGGGAGGCTGAGAGTCCCAGAGCAAGGCGTGGGAGGGGCGGCATCTGGTGAGGGCTGCCTCCTGGCCTGTAGACGGCGCCTTCTCGCTGTGTCCCGGGTTGGGGAAGGACAAGCTGGCACTCAGAGGCCCCCCCACCCCCGCATGACCTACTCACCTTCCAAAGGCTCCGCCTCTTAACGCCAGCACTTTGGGATGTGAGGACGTCAACCTATGAATTTGGGGGCAGACACAAGATTCAGTCCATTGCAGCGACTGTTTACCATTAGTAATCCATTTTTGGTGAAAGTCTACTCCTGACGGTTTACTGTTACAAACAGCCCTGCAATGGACATTTTGATGATGAATTCTGTCTTCCTGATTATGTGTCCAAGGTCAGATCATCGGGACTCATGAATTTCAAGGCGACATCGGCCCAGGGCCTCCCTGCACAGAATCACAACCTCCTGAGCAGGCAGGGCCTGGGGAGGACGCTCCTGTCCCACTCTGGGTCGATAGGGTCACCTGCTAGCTGTGTGACTGGGAGCAAGTCGCTTTCCTCTCTGACCCTCAGGATTCTCATCTATAAAATGATAATACTCGAATGAGGGGGACGTGTTCCAGAGTGCACAGGATGGGTGGGCTCCAAACAGGGCATCCCAGAGAGACCACCGTGCGCCGCACCAGCACAGTTCACAGAACCCCAGCTAATTAAGCCCCACTGGGTGCTGGGTCTAGGGTAGGCTCAGCGTGGCTGAGACAAATGACTCATCATGTAATGGGGAGTGGAGAGGGCCACTGTCACCACCAGCTGATAGACACAGGGAACAGGGCAGGGGGAGGCTGGAAATCCTCCCTGGAGGACTCAGCATGGCTTCGCAGAGGAAGCAGCGGCTCCATGGGGTCTTAAAATGTGTGCAACCCCTCGATGTTCCCGCCTCCCTGCTTACACTCACCCCTGAGCACTGCCCGTGCACCCTGGGACCAGGGCACTTGGGAGCATGAGTTCCTTTGGGAGCCAGGAATGACTGAGCAAACAGGCGAAGATGCAGGGAGAGGGAATTCCAGGCAGGGCCAGCTCAAGCGTGACGCAGCTGGGACAACACGTTGTAGGGTGTGACTGGAGCGTGGGCTGCTGGGAGGGGTTGATCAAGTAGGGTGCCAGATGGGAGCGTTTCAGTATGAGCAGCTGCTGGCCAGACCCCAGGCATCACGCAAGGGAGGACAGGAGATACCTTGACACAGCCCTCTGGCTTTCCCGGGCTTTCTGTCCTAGACACCGCCCCATGGCCTCTGTTTGTGTCATTCCCAGGAGACTCATCCAGCACCAGGAGCCAGTTGCACAGAGTTAGCTTTTAGACCTTTGAAGTGTTTCATGCCTTTTGAAGGTCATATTCCATGACAGCAGAGCTGCATCAGGGAGACCCTCCTACCGATGGAAGAACAGACCAGTAGAAGAACAAACCAACTTCTAGAAAGAAGTTGGCTCTCTACGTCAAGAGTCTTGAAAGAGTTTATATTCATTGACCTGCAACTACTCTCTCCTCATCCTATTCTTATCTACATGCTGAGGAAGGAACCGCAGATGCCACAAATGTTTGTGCCAAGGATGCTCATCCCAGGGTGGTTAACGTCGGCATGGCATTCAGTGCTACGGGATTGGTGGACTATATGTGATGCCCGCACCCACTAGACTGTATGGAGCTATGTAAGTGCGTTTCTAAAAAATATTGAATATAAGTCAAACACATAGACTATACAACTGTAACGTGAGCACCGTTGACAAAAATAAGCACAGCTCTGGCCACCCCGGCCCCAGCGCTTCAGGGATCCCACCTCCTCCCTCTGCCCTTCCAGCCCCAGGGGTGGGAGGAGCTCCTGGCCCTCTGCCCCCACGTCCTTGAGTGGCTTTTCTGTCCTTCCATCCCTATGTGGCTAATCCCCTGAATTAATCACCTCTGTTTTAAACACCCCCTAGAGTAGTTTCTGTTTTGAAAGCATGTTTTTCTTTTTTTACTTTTTATTTTGAAATAATTATAGATGTCTAAGAAGTTGCAAAGACAGTACAGTGAGGTCCCGCGTACCCTTCACTCAGTGTCCCCCCAATGGCTGTATCTCATGTAACTATGGTATAATATTAAAACCAGGACACCGACACGGGCGCAACACGTGCGCATAGTTCTGTGTCATGTCATCACATGTCTGGATTCCTGTACCCACCACCACAAAGACTTCCCTGTGCTGCCCCTTTGCAGTCATGCCCAGCCCGTCCCCAACCTTGGTGACCACAAGTGTGGGCTTCGTCTCCGTGGGTTTGCCATTTTGAGGTTACACACATGGAATCACACAGTATGTGGTGTTTGGGGACTGGCTTGTCCTCTCAGGTAGTGCCCTTGCAATCCGTCCAGGTCCTGGCATCAGTAGTTTGCTCCTCAGTCTTGCTGAGCCGTAGCCATGGCATGGGTGGCGTGGTCTGGGGACGCCTTGATCTGATCAGCTGCTCATCTGGTGCGGTTGGTCGCTGCCAGTCTTTGGCTATTACAAATAAAGCTGCTATGAGCAATTATGTCCAGGTATGAGTGGACATAAGTCTTCATTTTTCTGGGAAGATTGCGCAGCAGTCAATAGCTGGGTGGCACGTGTAGTTCGGTTTTTGTAAGAAACCACCAAACCATTTTCCGTAGTGGCTGTACAATTTTACATTTCCTGAGAGGGTTTTGAGCAATGCACAAATCTAGAAGAAAACCACAAAAATGATCATTATTTTTGGTTGGCATAATGAAATATAATTTTTATTCCTTGTGTGTATATGTCTGTATCTTCCAAATGTAATCAGAAAGATATTAAATTCTGTAAAAATTATTTGACAGAATGAGAAAACTCACATGAAATCATGTTTTTAAAAATGAAGATACTGCTGGGCCTGTTGGTGTGATCTTAACTATAACATACACTCACACACGCTCCTACACGTACACACCCACACACACAAACCCTCGCACTTTCATACACACACACCGAGACTGAAGAGCAGAGGAGACTAACCTGGCGTGAGTGACAAGGACTCACCTTGACCATTGAGATGAGGGTCCATGTGTCAGCGTCAGATTCCCATGGCTGCCGTAATGAATACTCACAAACTGGGTGGTTAAAAATAACGGAAATGTACTCTCTGAAGCTCATCCAGAGGCCAGTTCAAACTCAGGGTGTGGGTGGGGCTGTGCTCCCTCCACAGGCTCTTGGCGGGGAGCTCCTTCCTGCCTCTTCCAGGTCCTGTGGCTCCAGGAGTCCCTTGGCTTGTGGCCACGTCACTCCAGCCTCTGCCTTTATCTTCTCAGCCATCTTCTCCTCCTGCTTCTCCTCTCTGTGTCTCTCATAAGGACACCTGTCATTCATTTAGGGCCCCCGTGGATAACCCAGGATGATCTCAACTTCATTACATCTGCAAAGACCCTTTTCCAAATAAGGGCACATCGCGTGGCTGGGGGCTTGGATATGGACATATGTCTCTGGGGCCACCATTCAACTTACTACAGGGGGTGACTTTTTAAAAAGATTTCTGCATAGTCTTTGCTACTTTCTAAATTGTCCACAATGAGAATGCATAGTTTTTATCATGAGAAGCGATCAGTAATAATGCTACTAATAATAAGCAAGTTGCAAAAAAGTAGTAATAATTTTTCCCAACTTGAGAGGGGGCCAGAAACAGAGAGGGAGAGACAGTCGGCAATGACGGGGGGATGTCTGGGTTCCTGGACCCCCCACCACAAAGACTTCCCTGTGCTGCAGGATGAGGGAGGGAGCCAGGTCCCCTCCAGGTGTCAGGACACCCCTCCTTATCCCCCCTTCCCTACATCCCTCTCCCCACCGACCCGCCCATCGCAGAGGGCTGGACGCTGCCCAGAGAGCAGCTGTGTCAGTGAGCTGGGTGACACCATGGCTCAGGCATTTCCCAAGTGTGCAGGGACAGGGCTGGGGGCAGGTGGCTGGGACCACAGGGACAGGGGTGGGGTGATGCAGGACCTAGGGGAGCTGCAGATGGGAGGCCCAGACCTTTTATTGAGCACTGTCTGCGCAGCACTATGTGGACCACCCCACCAGTCATGCATGACCGCATGGTGAGGTCAGTGTCATATCTCACTTTACAGCTGAAGAGACAGTAGCTCAGACGGTTGGACCTTGTGTTCCAGGCTCATGGCTGGTGAGCGGCAGGGCTGTGACTTGGGCTTGTGTCCAGGCACTGTGTGCAGCAGACGTTGGCTGAGCTAGGCTGGAAAACGTGTCCCTTCACCTGTCCTGGAAATATGCAGTGGTGCTCAATAAATGTCCCTGGACCCCATCTCCTCAAGGGCAGAGCTTATGTTTCATGTGTTCCTGTGTTCCAGTGTCCATCCCCAAGGGGGATACCCCTGGGTTGATGACTGAAGGCTCCAGGGAATGGTCCCAGGGCAGAGTGGGGCGACCTGAGCCCTGCCCCATGGCGTCACTTGCTCTCTCTGTGATGGGGCAAGTTTCACGCCTTCTCTGGGCCCCCGCTTCCCCATCTGCACAGTAGAGGTGGATGCTCTCTGAGGCCCTTCCATGCTCTGTTCCTCTGAGCTGTGGTGATAAATGGAAAAGCAAGTTTTCTTGCCCCTGGCACACCGGCAGCCCAGCCTTCCTGGAACTGTAAATTAGCTCCTGGCTCTCAGCATCCCAGGCCACCACCCGGGCCCAGCTAAGGGCAGCCCACCTTCCCATCCCCTTTCCCTCCAGAAGAAACCAGGCCAGCAAGTCTGGGACAAACTCTCACCCAGGCCCTGGGAATGGGCCTCAGGGACCAGGACTGTCTGCCCAGTTGAGACGGTGATGGACATGGCGATGCTAGCACACTCCCAGTCACAGCAGCACATGCACACGCATGCATGCATGCATGCACACACCACACAGGCATGCACACACATACTCACACATGCATACACATGTGCAGGCATGCACACACCCAAAGCAATACACATGCACCACATAGACACGCACAGCACAGAGATGTGTGCAACACACACACATACCCACACAATGAACATACACATGTGTGCATACCCACACCATGTGTGCATGTGCACATATACCACACAGGTGTGCACATACATACCCACACACATGCACATGCCTACACATGTGAACACACACACCACACACGCACATGCCACACATGCAAGCACCCATATGCTTGCACATGCACACACAAGGTACTTGCTTGCAAACACTGAGACAAAGCAATATACACTCACATACCACATAAACACACATACACACAACACACATGCACATGATGCACACACACACTCATGAACACACCACACATACACAGCTTTAACTTACCTATTAGGTCACTAAATATGAAATGTCCGATTTCAAATCAAAACCGTGGTTTATTATATCTCAAACAAGAAGCAGGACAATTAACCAAAGGATGCGCCTGAACTGTCCACACAGTTTTGCCATCTTAACAGTACCTGGTTTACGCCGGCAGCGAAGAAGCCTGGGGAATGAGTGGTGATGAAATCGCAAGAGACATTTTCTACAGCTTATTGAGAATGGAATATTTTTCCTTGCAGGAAGTGGTCCAAAGCCTGGAAGAAGGGGTGGTCAGTTGGTGGATGACAGAGAGTTTCCAAGTCCAGCCTCTGTAGTTTGAGCAGCGTTGTTAGTGCAACATGTGCTCGAGCTGCTTAATCGCATCCTCATCATGTCATCCAGTTGGCTGCAGTAGACATCTGCTGCCATCAATTGACCAGGTTTCACGAAGCTGGAGCGGACAACACCAGCGCTGGACCACCAAACAGACGCCATTAGATTTTTTTGATGAATATTCAGTTTTGGACTGTGTTTCGGCATATCTTTATCCAACCATTGTGCCAAACGCTTGCAATTATCAAAAAGAATCCGTTTTTCATCACAGATAACAATATGGTGTAGAAATCATTCGTGTTTATGTTGTGACAGCAAAGAAAGGTGAACTTCAAGATGATTTCTCTTCTGACGCTTGTTTAATTCATGTGGAACCCAACTATCCAGCTTATTTACCTTGCCCATTTGTTTCAAATGGTCCAATATTGTTGGAATAGGGATGTCAAACCTTGCTGCTAATTCATGAGTAGGCTGAGATGGATTCACTTCCACTACAGCTTTCAGCTCATCGTTACCCACCTTGGTCTCAGGTCACCCACATGGCTCATTTTCAAGATTATAAATCACCAGAATGGAACTTCTCAAACTATTGACAGACTGTGCATTCATTAGCCACATCCTTCCCAAACACTTTGTTGATATTTTGAGCTGTCTGTGATGCATTGGTTTTGAATACAGAACTCACAGTCAAAAATAACACAGATTTTTTTACATATCCACGGTTTCACAAAAATTACTCTAATAACCTAATGTTATAATTATTTTATATGTAAAATATATAGGTTGGGTACAGTGGATCCTATCTGCAATGTCAGCACTTTGGGAGGCTGAGGTGGGAGGGTCACTTGAGGCCAGGAGTTTGAGACCAGCATGGGCAACATATTGAGACCCCATCCATACAAAAAAATTTTAAAAAATTAGCCAAGCATGGTGGTGTGTGCCTGTAGTCCCAGCTACTTGGGAGGCTGAGGCAGGAGGATCACTTGAGCCCAGGAGTTGGAGGCTGCAGTGAGCTATGATGATGCCACTGAACTCCAGCCTGGGCAATAGAATGAGACCCTATCTCCAAAAAAAATATATATAATAATAAATAATAAATAAGAATTAATAATTAATATAAAATATATAATAATAACATAAAATAACTATTAGAACTTAGACCCTCAATACGTGTTCATGTAGAAAAAGCAATCAATAAAAGAACCCACCCAGAATCCCACGGTGCACATTTGGGAGAATTTTTTTCCAGGTTTTGTTTGAAGGACACATAACATGTATCCTTTTTAATTTTTACAAAACTGGCATTGTGTGGCCCCTCTGGGTTTGTCGCCTACTTTCTTCACGTGATGACCTGCCATGGCCCGACACGTGCACTGTGGCACACGCTCGCGTGGTGACTGGGAGTGAGCCTTCACGCCGCCCATGCAGCACCATGGGACACTCAGCACACGGTTTCCTCAAACACCCCCCACAGGCACTTCGGCTGCGTCAGTCCCTCAGGGCTATGAGCAGAGCGGCGGGACGCACCCTGCGGCTGAGCCTCTGTGCGCAGCCTTGAGTACACTCTCCCGGATAAATTCCTGGTCGGGAGCAGCGCTGTTCTCAGTTGCTCGAGAATCTCTCCCTGCCTCCCGGCCAGCTTCTCCCCACGCCACTCTGATAGGCGCCCAGCCCGGGGCAGAGGGGCCCCAGGGGTGGCGGGTGGGGGGCTTGCACCCAGAAACACTCACGGTGTCCACACGGCCTCTCGCTTGAGGTGCCTGCAACTGACCCGCTGCTACTGCCTAGCCCGGACACGAGGCAGGTGCCTGACGAGTGACCCCCGAGCCCGACTGTGGTGTAAGGGGGCACAGGAAGAGCCAAAGAGGGCCGTGCACGTGGATGGCATCCTTCCAGTGGATTCTGGAACATTCGTCCACATGCCGTGGCTGGAGGTGTTGCTCAGGCAACACAGCCCGAGACCCGTTCCCGAAGGCTCAGTGTTCGGTGGTCCTACCTTTTCTGTCATATGTTTTCAGTAACTTTTATTCAGGACATGGAAGTACCAAGAGGCACCCCAGGAAGTCACCAGCTCCCAGACAAAGCCCTCGCTGCCCTGTGGTGCAGCAGCGACCCAGCTCCTCCCTGGGAATCAGAAGCCTCCGCCCCAGCCAAGAGAAAGTCCCCCTTTGCCCACGTGTCCATGGGATGTAGAGCCGGTGTGGCCGGGTTGCAGCTCATCTTCCCACCCCGCGGGACCGTTTCCGTGTCCCTGGTGCAAGCACGCCTGCCTTGGGGCCTGAGACTCTCAGCGGCGGTGCTTAGAGCAAACATGGAGTTGGGGTTTACGGACACTGGGGCTGTGCTTTAGTCCGGGCTGCAGTGGCTGGGAAAACGCAGGTGCCACGGGCCACGTGGGGTGCTCAGGGGAAGCCCAGGGGCAGAGTGAGTGCAGAGGTGGTGCCTCACCCAGCCCGGGGGAGACGATGCCCAAACCTAGTATCGAAAGATGGGGAAGAACTTTCCAGGCAAACACAAGTGGAAAGGGCATCCCTGAGAGACCTGGGGGTGGGAAGGCACGTGCCACCGCGGCCGGAGAGGCTGGGAAGGAGAGAACTGGGGGCTGGGGAGCCACAGGAGATGAAGGAGGGGCCTTAGCTCCCGCCCAAGGGACATGGACTGGGCCAGGCTGGCCACAGACCTCAGCCCCTGACTGTGGGAAGGGCACTAGGGAGTGGGGTGCCTGGGGGTGAAGTCAGGGACCAGAAATGCTTAGTCTGCAAGGACACCATGACCTCCAGTGACCCAGAGTCCAACAGGCTCAGTGCGGCAGGGGCCCCTCAGGCAGGGAAGCCTCGGTGACTGAGCTTCCTGCCCACCTTTCTGGATGATTACAGGGGCCCTTACCACGGCTGGAGGGCGTGCACAGCCCTGCCACCTGGGTGACCAGCACTTTTTCGGCAGCCTCTGCGTGCCATGGCTCGATGGGCTTGTCGTGGGACACAGCCACACTGGGAAATGTAACCCATCACACCGGGTTTTTAAGGTGAAAGGGGCATCCTCTGCACCTCCGGGTGCCACAGAAATGCCAGCTGGGGACGTAGCCCTGGCAGAGGCCACTGCCATCTCTCAGCCCCCACTGCTACCCCCACCCCATCCAACCTCGCCCCTCCGCCCACACGGTGGCTGATGCCATGGTGCCCAGGGCCATGCCACATGTGGCATCAAATCCAAGGCCTTGCCAGGGCCCACGTCCTCCACCTGGGTGCCCTCTCCAGCCCCTCCTTTCACTGCCCGCTCCTGGGAGCACTGGGACAGGAAGAGTTACCAGCAAGTGATTCGAGGCCCTCTCCCTCCTAGCGTGGCCCTGTCACCCTGTTCCCAGGAGGGGGACACACACTACAGGGTTCAAGAGTGGAGGGCGCGGTGTCCACAGCTCACCCTGAAACAGCTCAGGAAAAAGTATACCTGTGTGTGTGTGTGTGTGTGAGAGAGAGAGACAGAGACAGAGACAGAGACAGAGACAGAGACAGAGGGAGATGCAGGGAGAGGGAGGGAGAGAGACAGAGGGAGATGCAGGGAGAGAGAGGGAGAGAGACAGAGGGAGATGCAGGGAGAGGGAGGGAGAGAGACAGAGAAGGACACAGCAGGTGTAACATTTGGGGAATGTGCGGAATGTGACATTCTTTGGCATTTTCACAACTTTTCTGTAACTATAATTATGCGTCACAATAAACAGTTTCGAACAGGTGGAAGGGGGTGCAGCTCGGAGAGAAACGCTGTGAGAGGGGCCGGGAGCCACCCCCCGTGCAGGGCGAGGGGGAAGAATGGGGACCACCTCTGTGCCAGTGCATACCACGCAGCCAGCAGGGCCATCCACAGCGCCCAGCGGGGGTTTGGGCCTGAGCGGGGCCTGGCAGAGCAGGCGGGGGTGGGGGCATAACGGGGTCCTTTTGGCACGAGCCCCTGAGGAGGCACCGGGAGGGAGCAGCGACACGTGCGGGGCTGGCCAAGAGGCGCCAAAGGCTCCAGTTTTCTAAGTAAAGAATGAGGCCAGGTCCCCAGCTGAGCGAGCAAGCAGTCAGGAGAAGATTCTAGGAGGCCACTGCGGCGCAGGAGGGGGCACGCCAGAGATGGGCAGGGCTGCCGGTGGTGAATGGGCACCAACCAGATCACATAGCTGGGCGTGGCTGAGCCTGAGCACTCGGGGTTTGGAGCCAGCTGCACCGCGAAGCTGGCAGAACTGGGACTTGCTGCTGAGGGCCAGGTGTGCAGCAGAGCCCATCAACTACGTGTTCCCTCCCAAAGTGCGGCCTCAGCCATGGTGGGGCCTCTGCAGGGACACCCAATGCCCCCCAGAGGCTCCCCGACACATGCTGCCCAGAAAGTGCCAGGGGGCTGGCCAGACTGGCAGGGCAGGGTGGGCTCCCCAGTAAGGTGGGACCTGGGGGAGCTCCCCCTCGAAGCCGTACCAGGCCCCAGAGTTCCCTGTGGCCTCCCCAGTTCTGGGTGTCCTGGGTGGCAAGGCTCTGCGCTGCAGGGCACATGCAGTGCCCAGGGAAGGGCTGCCTGGGCAGAGGGAGCTTCACAGACAGACCTGAGTTCAAACCCTCACTCTGCCACCAGCAGGTGTGTGGCCTTAGCTGAGTCACTTCACTTTTCTTAGTCTCAGTGACCTCACCTGTAAAATGGGGACCCTCACGTAGGTGTAAAGTGACAGTTCCCAGGGTGTAGCAGGCACTCTACAAACAGCAGGTGACCCTCAAAACTCCCGGCCGAGTCTTCCTCATGAATCCATGTTTATTGTCTGGGTTTGGCTGGGCACAGTCCCCCCCGTATGCAATCTAAGTTTCAGATAACCACAGGAAATCCAACTCAAGCTGACTTCGACATTATAGGGGATTTGCAGGGTCCATCAACTGATAGCTGAGGAACAACAGCTTCAGGCACAGCATGATCCAGGCTCAAGACCAAGCTGTTTTCTCTTTTCAGTTCCACTCTTCAGGTGGCTCCACACCCAGACAAATGCTCCCTGCAAGGTCATCAGATGACTTCTGGTCTCAGCTGTTCCTGGTTCTCACGCTGAGGGAAAGAAAGCCTGTCTGGGCAGGAGAAGGAAACATCTCTCCAGACAGCGCCAACAAATTTCTCCTTAGGTGGAACTGGCTCTCCTTCATTAAAGGACCCATCCCTGAGCCAATCTCTGTGCAAGGAGGGCAGGTATGACAGATCGGCCAGAGTCCACCCTTGATGGAGCTGGGTTCAGTCCCACCTGAGCTTCACGGCCAAGAATTTCCTGAACCAGGCTCCTATGGGCTGGGAAAGTGGAAAGTGGTTCTAGGAAGGCCCCAGGATCTTCCTGCAGAACTTGATATGGCCATGGGGGACGCACCAGGAGGAGCTGCCCGGCCCCAGGCTGAGAGACAGAGGTGGCCCAGTGTGGCAGGAGAAAGGTGGGAGGGGGCTTCCCATCACTGCAGGTGTGCAAGCCCATTGGGAGGATGTTCATGGGACCTCCAGCCTCTCATGGGGCATGGAGCGAGATGCCCTCTGTAGTCCCCTCCAGCCCCGAGCACCTCATCGTTGTGACCATGTGACCCCAGCTTCCAACTGGGCACCTTGCTTTTCTTACCCTGCAAACCCAGGGGTCTGGAGGCTGGGTCCAGGTCTGCTGCCTCTGCCTCTGGGACCTTGGGACAGTTGCTTCGCCTCTCTGAACCTTGGCATTCTTCCCTGTGACGTGGGAATGGTCACAGGATTAAGTTGCACTGGACATGGCATGAAGGCTTGGCATTCGCACTGTGGAGGGGGCGGCATGTTCCCCACGAGCAGCATTAAACTTTGAGGGGAGCCCCAGAGGGTCACCAGGCAGCCTCCTTGCCCATCAGTGTTGAAGCACCACCTTCCTGGCCCATCTTCAGTCCCCCAGGCCCCTGAGACCCTGTGAACACAGCTCAGGGGGCCCTGCCCCACCCTGAAGAGCAGTGTGGCCTGGGGGTGAGGGGAAGGCTCCAGACCCCAGCCCACGACCCTGACAAGCTTCCCTATTCCTGACAGCCGGGGTGGCCAGAGCAACTGTTCAGGCCACCAACCTGCCCCCAGCTCCCGCCGGGAGGATGAAGGGCTTCCGATGCTGCTGGGCTGGCGGCTCCTCAGAGAGTGGATAGAGGCCCCGTGGCATCCAGGACAGCTGCACCATCCTCCAGGTAGGAGGGACTGGCTGTCCTGGGCAGCCACCTTGCCAGACAGGAAGTCCCCTCCCAGCAGGGGAGAGTTCGCTCTGGTCCAGGAGGAGGTTCAGTCCGACTCCTCCCGTGGGGGCTGGATGGGGTCAGGGTGATTCCCAAGAGGGTTTTGGGCTGAAGCCAGTGAAAGCTGAGGAGCATTATCTTATAAGAAGGGAAAAAGATGGACCCCTGCTCGGCCGGCAGCCGGGTCCCTCATTTCATCAGCCAGGGCTGATCCCAGGCACTCTGTCTGCTCTCAGCTCTCCTCATGGGAACCTCAGCTGATTCCAAACCAGCTTTTGCATGAGTCCTCCTGCCTGGGTTCCCGTCTGATTCTGCAGCTCACTCGCTGTGTGGCCTTGGACCTGTGATTGAACTTCTCTGTGCCTTGCTTTCTTCATCTGTTAAATGATTAATAATAATACCTCCTCCAGAAGTGGTTGTTCAGGACAGGTGCATAATGCACAGTAGAGGCTCCGTCAACAGGGCAATTAGCCAGGTTGTCTCAGCAACCTGCTTCCTTTTCTTGGGCCTCAGTTTTTCCTTCCATAAAATGGGTTGGAACAGAAGTGTGGTGCTGCGGAAAGAACATACACTTTGGGGTCAGACCCAACTGTTTTCTAACCCTGGGTCCATCACCTAATGACTTAGGGGCCTTGACAAGTCATGTAAGCTCTCCTGGCTCAGTTTTCCATGTCCATGCAATGGGTCTAATACCATCCCCCGACTGGGGTTGTTCCCAGAGTTTACGGAAACACCCTGAGGAGGGGCAGAGCTGGCCCCGGTGTTGGGAGTGCCAGGGGAGGGGACTGCAGAAAGTGTGTCCCAAGTCACAGCCCCCCACCCTAGCCTGAGCAGGGCCCACCCTCTGAGTCACCCACTCTGGGGGGCTGATGAGTCTTAATGCAGGCTGAGGTCCGGCCCTCGAGGGTCTGCAAGGTCCCTGAGTGATGTGAGCTATGACTTCATCTGATGAGAAGCCCAGCTCAGGCCAGGGCCAGGTCGAAGGGCAAGGCCTGCCTGCAGCCGGAGAGCTTGCCTGGAGGTGCAGGGCTGGCACCGCTGTCTGGCCCTGGGCAGAGGCAGAGGGATGGATGGGGCCTCGGGGTCCAGGGCACGAGGGTGCCCTGGCAGGAGGCCCAGCTGGAGGGAGTCGGTTCCATTCCATTCAGCGTAGGTAACAGTCCATCTTGTTCTTGTTTGTGGAGAACTTTTGGTATTGGGGCGGGGGTAATGTAACTACATGAAGGATGGATTTATGTGAATTAGGGGCGCCTCCCAGTGCTGTTGGAGAGTGGGCTGAGATAGCAGGAGAGAGCGGGCTGGCCTAGTGCCTGCCAGGCTGGGAAGGGGGGCCCTGCGGTGTCCTGTCTGCTAGGCAGGAGGCAGTACGGGGCGGGGGCGGCAGAGGGCGCTGCTGGCCCTGCCATCTGCAAAGCTTTCCTCCTGACATGAGTGCTGGGCCTCCACCAGCCATGGTCACTGTGCCTGGACTGCCCCTTCCAGGGGAAGACCAAGGCCACCCCAGGGGACTGCATCCCGGCTGTGGAGTAGAGAAGGGAAACTGCATATGTACCCTTTCACTCTGGGCCTCAGTTTCCCTTGTGTACAGCAGACTAAATCCCCTTTGCAAGGGGTTGTACAGATGAAATCAGGTGGCTGTTGGGGGTAGCGTGGTCTTGAGGGAGGAGCACAGATGGGACCTGCAGGTGGACCCGGATCTGAGGCCAACCTGCTGTGCACTCTGACCTTCTAGTCGCCCAGCCTCGTTCTACCGGTCACAACGCCCCTGTCTCAAGCCGTAGTGAATGTGGAGTCAAGTACAGTGTGCAGGGCGCCTGAGCAGCCTCTCAGCCCCAGAATCAGCAGGTATTGTCACGTCGACTGTAGTGGGCTGTGCAAACTGGTCTGCAGCAGCTACCAGTCCTAGACCCTCTCTGAGACTCAGTTTCCCTACCCATACATGAAGGGTTTAGAAATGAATGATCTGGCCGTTCCTGGGTCTCTGATTTTCTGTGCACTGGAGAATCCAGAGATGGAAAAGTGTTGGCTTTCAGGGCTGGGTGTCTGCAGGATGACACGGGCCACCCAGGGAGCCTGCTTTGGGTCATGGCTCCCCACCCAGGCACACTCTGGGGCAGGTGTCCTGGACATGTGAACAGCTCCCCTGCCCCTCAGGCCTGAGCCCACCCTGCGGAGATGTGAACCAGGAGCCTTGGTCAGGGCTGAGGGGGGCCCAGTCCAGACCAGCCCTGAGGTCCCCAACCCCTGGCATTCTGGATCATTTCGAGAAATGGCCTGACATTCTCTGTGTCTTCGAAGCAAAATGCACTTTAAGTTTTTAAAGGCAAAATGCAGGTCCTGTAGCCCTTTGTCAAAGGGCCTTTTAGTAGGGGCTGCCCCAGCCACCTTCCCTCCCCATCTCCCACCCCCCATGGCCCTTCAACCCCACGTGCTCTCTGGGCCCCACGGGTGCTCACATCTGAGGTCCCCACCTCCTGCCTCCTCTGACCTCCCCAGACACACCTGTCTGACAGGGCCACTCCCGGGCCTGACTCTTCGGCAGTGCCCAGGCCCTCTGGACACCACGGCCCTGGGAATCAGACCCGCCTCCCCTCCCCACCGTCTACCCCAGCTGCCCCCCTCCTCTGGGCCAGAGGGGGCCCAGTCCCTAGCCTGGGTGTCTGTGAACTTGGATGAAAAACATCTTCGTTCTCACCACCAACTCCAGCTGGAGTCCAGCACTTACTCCTTCAGTGGTTCAGGTAGCCGGGCCACCGCGGGGCCTGCGGCTCTGTCCTCCAGGGACACAAAGGGCTGCTCAAGCTCTCTGCACTCGCTGCAGGTGCTGGGAAACCTCTGCCGGGTGTCGGACCGCAGGCGGGATCTTGCCGTTTAACATCTAGCAAAGCAGCCCGTGGATCAGCACGTCACCGCGCGCTGCTTCACACGTTCCCACGGCTGTGCTTTAGGAGACTCGTCCCTGTGTGACCCTGTGCTGTTCTGGAGGGTCTGCTCTCTCCTCTGACTCATCACTTGATGTCACTGTCACCAGACTCCGAGCCCTGGTGGCAGGCCCGCGGTCTGTGGGGGTCCTTCAGAGACTGTGAGGACTAGTGAGAACGGAAACACCTCCTGTTCCCACAGGCGGCTGTGCCCAAGCACGAAAGGCTCAGAACCATTCCTCAGCCACGAACTCCGGGCGGTTGGTCCAACAACGCTGTGAAGTCAGAAAGCACTATTAACTCCCCTAGGGTGGAGGAGGAAACTGAGGCATGAGCTAGGAAAGGGGAGACTGGAACCCAGCAGACCCTTCCGAGAGCTGGGGAGAGCACATCCTCCAAGAGCTGGACACTGGGTGGGGGTGGGGGGCAGATTCAGGGCACAGGGGCCATATCCTGGCTCGGTGGGGAACCAGGAGGGGAGAGCTGAGCTACCCACATGACCGTGCTGGTGCCCAGGGCTGCCAAGCTGAGGAGGTGTGGGCAGATGGAGGGGTGGAGCAGGAGGGAGCTGGGGTACAGTCTGGCCTTGGTCAGTTCTACGAGGCTGGTTCGGGGTGCTGGGACTGGGGGTCCTAAGTCATGCCCCCGGGGTCTGGGCGGGGAACGCCATCTGTGCCAGCTGCTTCCCAACCCAGGCAGGACAGCCCTGAGGCCTGTGGGGCGGGGGCCTGTTGGGGCAGGGGCGGGGCAGGAGGAGGGGACTCGGCTTTCTTCCAGCAGGGCGGGTCACCAGTCCCTTTTAAATGCGCTGGGCCTGGGCCAGCAGACCATACGTCCACCGGAGGGAGCAGGCGCCTGTGCCTTCCCCGTGCCCGGGTCCCCCGTCCCCCAGGCATGCCCCTGTGGTTCCGACGCCCTCGCTCCTGAGCCACCTCCTCAGGGTCCCGGCCCCCGCGCGGCCTCGGTGTCCCCGCCATCCCCGCCGGCTCCAGGCCGGTTCCCTTGCTGCCGCCCGCTGCCGGCCGGCCGCCATGCAGGCGCGGGCGCTGCTCCTAGCCGCGCTGGCCGCCCTGACGCTGGCCCGGGAGCTCCCGGCGGCGCCGTGCCCCGCGCGCTGCGACGTGTCGCGGTGTCCGAGCCCCCGGTGCCCCGGCGGCTATGTGCCCGACCTCTGCAACTGCTGCCTGGTGTGCGCCGCCAGCGAGGGCGAGCCCTGCGGCCGCCCCCTCGACTCGCCCTGCGGGGAGAGCCTGGAGTGCGCGCGCGGAGTGTGCCGCTGTCGCGGGGCTCACGCCGTGTGCGGCACAGACGGGCACACCTACGCCAACGTGTGCGCGCTGCAGGCCGCCAGCCGCCGCGCGCTACAGCTCTCCGGGACGCCTGTGCGCCAGCTGCAGAAGGGCGCCTGCCCATCGGGTAAGCGCTCAGCGGGGAGGACGGAAGCCTTCTGCTGGGGAAACTGAGGCTCAGAGTTAGGGCCAAGCTGAGATCTCCACTCCCTGGGCACAACTGGACAGCCCTTTACATATCTCTCAGCAGCTCTTGGTCTTCCAGGTGGAGAAACTGAGGCCCAGAAAAGTGAACCGCTGTCCCCAAGGTCACAGAATTAGAGTCAAAAGCGAAATCCAGTGGTCTCCTGACCACCCTGAAGGGCCTCCTCTGTATTTCTCCAGCTTCTGTGTCTGTTGCAGCCATTTCCCCTGGTCCTCATGTCCCCGCTCTGTCAGGGTATTGGGCGAAAAGCAATCTTTCCTGGCCTTCAGTCTCCAGTTGGTATGCTCTCCTGGGCGACACCAGTGTTTGCTTTCTGTGGTTAAAATGCACGTCTGCAGGGGACTGTTTGGGAAGAGTGACTGTGTGGGTCCCTGGACTACTTAGGGCGCCACAGGGAGAGTCTGTTGGGGGTGGAAAATGCCTCAGTCCCTTCAGACCCAAGGACAGCCTCCCTGACCTGCAGTTGGTTCTGGGTTGCATCTTGCCATGCAGGCTGACTCTGTGCATGGAGGGAAATGCTAGAAAACCTTGCTGTTCTTTTCCTTGTTTGGGGGCCCTCTCAGGAAGGCAGGCTCTGCTGTCAGTCCGACAGGTGCTGCCTTAGGCCCAGTGCAGGGCCCCACATTTGTGGATATGAGTCAGACCCCTCATATCCCATGCACAGACAGTGGGGCGGACACTCAGTAACCTCCAAAACAGGCTCCGCGAAGCCCTGTGAGCACCACAGGGAGCCAGGGGTGCCTGGAACGCCTCCAGAGGGACATCCAGGCTGCATCTTGAAGGGTGAGGACGAGTTTTCCAGCAGCATTAGGGAAAGGCATTCTGGGAAGAGGGAACAGCATGGGCAAATGCATTTGGGCTTTGCTGTGTTGGGAAGAGTGGGTCGCTCTGAGCAGCTGGTGTGGGATTGGGGGGGTAGGGGCAGGAGTGACACCCGAAGCTGGGCACGTCAGCAGGGACCGGACGGTAAGTGGCCATAAGTGTCGTGCTGGTGGGCTCAGACTTGACACTGTAGGGCAAAGCTTCCCACAGTTCGGGTCTCGTGGCCCAAAGGGGTGGGAAAAACAGCACAGTCCCTGTAGCGGAGATTCACAGGCTTGGTCCGTCAGAGGAGCTGAGGAAACCTGCAGTTTTCTCCAACGATAAAACTCAGGCTCTCCTGAGATTTTCAGCAGAGCTCCTCTTTTCTGGCAGAACACGCAAGACCTGCCCCTGGCCCTGCGCGGCTGCGGGGACATCGTATGAGATGCTGTGTGATTGTGTGGGCGAGCCAGTGAGGGGTTTACGGGAGGGCCTCAGTCCGCTCGTGCTGCTACGGCAGATTACCTGAGACTGGGTAACTTACAAAGCACAGAAATTTATTTCTCACGGTTCTGGAGTCTGGGAAGTCCAAGACCCAGGCGCCCACAGGCCTCACGTGGCAGAAGGACAAGCCCCAGAGAAGGCCAGATGCTGCGTGAAGCTTGTCCTATCAGGGCCTTAATCCCATTTGCAAGGGGAGGAGCCCTCATGGCCTAATCACCTCACAAGGTCCATCTTTCAACACCATCACGTCGGCGACACCTGAATTTTGGAGGGGCCGCTTCCAAACCACAGCAGCAGTGGGGGTGATGAGGTCAGAGACCGAGGGCTGGAGAGCACGGCGCAGCTCGAGGCCTCAGGAATGGGCGTCAGAGCTTAACGAGTGTCTGCTGCACCTTGTGGTAGCCCGTCCACTTTGGGGCTTGATCCTGGTGTGCCCGTCTCGGCCTTGCTGAGGAGTTTGAGAGGCCTGTGCCCCGCAGTTTGGCTGTGCCGGGGGTGGGAGGTGCCTTCCCAGCCCCAGGGCCCAGAGGCGGGCAGGAAGGTTGGAGGTGAAACATTCACCAATGGAGGAAGTCCACAATGCACCTTCTCTGTGTGCCTGGCTGGCCCTGGGCTGGCAACAGGGCACGGCAATGAAGCAGCCCCTGCCTGTGCCCTCAAGACCCACAGACCATAGGAGAGACACAGGGGAGGGTGAGAAGAGGAAAACAGGTGATGGCCACAGCCAGGTGCAGCGGTAGCTCGGAAAGGCAGGACGTGGCTACGAGCATGGAGGTCTTGGCTGGGGGCTCCGTGCTCCCAGACCTGCAGCCCCAGCACACCTCTTACCAATGGGGTGATGTCAGGTGGGCTACTCAGTTACCCTCAGCTTCCTTATCTATGAAATGGGAGGACAGCAGTACCCAGGGGCATGCTGTTTGAGGCACATGGACACATGCCCAGCTCCTGGGCAGTGACCAGGAGCAGCTCTGCCTCATTTCACAAGCTGTTTTCCCAGTTGGGACTGCTACCAACCCTGCCTTACTGGGCAAGGTCAGGGCAGGCTCCCGGAGGAGGTGCTCAGTGCTGGGCTTTGGAAAATGAGTGGGAGCTCCCTGGGCAGAGCCGGGAGGACTGGGAGGGCACAGGGAGAGCAGACATGGGTGCACAGGATCCTGAGAACCCTGGCTGCCACCAGAGCCTAAAGGGGTGGGGAGACAGTGGGGAGCTGGCGCCTGAGAGGGAGGGGAGGCCACAGGTGCAGGAAGGAGGGCTGGACGGGATCCCAGATACTGTGACCTTGAATCTGACACCAGCCCACTGCCTGCCTTCACACGGGCTCCTTGGGGCTGCTGCCCAAGTCCGGGGGTGACATACGTGTTGTGGGCTCTGTGTAGCCCTGCCCCTGTTGCCTGGTGCACAGGGAGCCCAGACTCCCAGCTCCGGGCTTGTGTAACATCCACTCTGTGTGGGGGACTTGCTGGTGCCCGGCCTCTTGCCAGCCCATCTCAATTCCCTCTGCAAGTCAGGTCCCTTCTCAGGCACCACAGATGTGCCGACTGAGGCCAGGAAGGGTGAGGTGATGGGTCTGAGGTCAGAAGGCCAGGCCTGGCCGGGTCTGGGAGCTTTGAAAGCTGTGCTCTCCTGGGCCCCTGGCTCTCCTCTGCAGGGGCGGGACAGGGCCCCCGAGGTCTGGAGTCAGCGCCAGCTCCACCAGCCTCAGCCTGCACAGAGTGCCCAGGCAGTGTCCACCACTCGCCCTCCTCAGGGCCCCTGGCCAGAAGTCACTAGTGATGTCTCCACGTGGTGGCATGTAAGGTGCTGCCCACTCTGGGCATTTCCAGAAGGAAGTCCTGCCAGAGGACTGTGGCGTCTCAGGCCAGCTGTGTCTCCCTCTCCCTGGGATGGGGGTCCATACCTTTTCCTCCCCTCCTCCTTCTCCTCCTGCCTTCTACATGTAGGAGGGGCTCCTGGGTGGGAAGGGACCTCTCCTCTGCCTTTAAACATACCGAGGTGCAGATGACTCAGGGCCATCTCCAGCCCTGTGTCTCCTGCACTGGAGACGTGTGTCAGCTGCCCGGTGACTTGCCTTGGTCCCTAACTCCACCCCTCCCAGCCCAACCCAGAGGACCACCAGGGTGCTTGGGTGAAAGCCTTTGTCCCCTCTGAGCCTCTGCTCTCCCACATTGCTGCTTCCTGTCACCATGTGTCCTCTTGGCTCAGCCACGAAGTGTTCCCAGGTTCTTCCTTGCCCCAGCAGCGCTGGCCTCACTGACTCCGTCCCTTCTCCACACAGCAGCCAGGATGACCTTGATCAATCCATCCTGCCCATGACTGCGGGACACCCTGCAACGGTGCCCCGATGCTTACCTTGGCCCTCGAGGCCTCTGCCTGCCCCTCCAATGCCGTCTCATGCCATCTTCTCATCTGTGTGCCAAGCCACACCTGTCTCCTTTCGCCTCAGGGCCTTTGCACATGCAGTGCCCACTGCCCAAGGTTCCCTTCCCTCACATTCACATGGTCAGTTCCTCATCCTGCCCTGGGCTGGGTGCCCCACACCTCTGAGCTGCCCTCCCTGGCTACATGCCTGGGAGTCCCTTTGGCAGCCTCCCGAGCGCACCCTGGGGTGTCCTCTGGCCCCTCCCAGCCCCTGTGTTGTTTGTTGACTTGTCTGTGTTATTTCCGTGCTCCTCGGACTGAGCCTCACAGGGCGGGCCTGGCCCAGTGCCTGGCCTCCGTAGGTAATGACGTGAAATGCGTGGGTCGCCCGTGTGGTGTGTGAACATCCTGTAGCCCTCCCAGCTCTTCTTGCACACCTCCAGTGACGGAGGCTCACCCCTTCTCCAGGGAGCTCTTGCATAGTCCCGTCTCCTCATTAGAGCAGAGCTGTCACACAGAGTGGATAAATCTCCATCAGTGGGACAGTGAAGACGCAGACAAATATGTGTCAGAGGGTCCGACCCGGAAGAGGTTTCCCTTTGCGTATAGCCAGCGCCCTGTGTCCTTGCAGCCTCTTGGCTAAGCTGCAGACAGACAGGCCTGCGAGTGTGCCATCCACTCAGAGTTCAGAGCCCTGGGCAGTTTACAATGTGGCATTTGAATAATCAGCTCTTATTGTGCAACCCCAAGCAGGTTCTGACTGCATCGTCCAGTTTTATTCATTTAAGAGTTTTGGTTGGCTTTTGATTTTTAATCCTCTTAGCAGCCTCCTGGGGCTGCACATGTCTTGGAATTCAGCACTCAGGACTAACCAGGCAAGATGACGCCTCCCCCACCCCGACCCCGGCCCGTGACAGCAGGGCCGAGCAGCAGCATCTGGTGGTTTGAGGACTGTGCTGCCTCAGTGCTGGCTGCGTTGGCAGCCCAGAGCCTTCGCCAAGGCCACCGAGAGCCAGGAGTCCGGCCGGAGAGGAGCTCAGGACCCGGGATGCTACGCAGCTGCCCTTCCCCCCACCCGAAGGGCTTGCCTAGGAAATGCACCCTCACCGCCCCCAGTCCCGTACCTGGAGGTGCAGCTGAGGTTCCTGCAGCGGCTCCTAGGGATTTCTTGTGCTGAAGCCCCACCCAGAGGCCCGTGGGGACTTTAGGAGATGCAGAGGCCCCCTGCTGAGAGCCCAGCCATGGCTCCCCCTGCCCTCAAGACCAAGCAAAGACTCCTGGCGTGGCCGGCAGGCTCTGTGCGGTCAGGCCTCTGCTTCTCACCTGCCGTCACCATGGCCAGCAGATCCCCTGTGAAATCCCGATCCCATGGTGTGAGGGACAGATGACAGAAACCTCCTGTGCAAGGCCCGTGGAGCCCCGCCCTGCCCAGCCCAGATTCAGGCCATCCTAACTTCAAGTCCAAGGGGACCCAGAGGAGACCACCTGGCCACTGGGGGCTGAACAGAGCACGCGTGGCTGCCCGACAGGTCAGCTGTGACACCATGCTGGGTGTGCTGGCCTCACGTGTACCCTCGGCCATCCACAGGCCGCCAGGCTGCCGGGAGCTCTGGGGAGGTGAGGCTAGCAGAGCTTCGCGTGGCCTTTCTGGAGGCCTGTGTTCTGTGCAGTTGGGGGAGTGGGCCGGTGCTGGCCAGCAAGCCAGAGGGTCCCGCCAGGTGGGCTGAACCTCCTGCCCAGGGCTGCTTCGATAGAGAGAAGCCACCAGGTTTTATGAGGGTCAAGGGTGACACGTTGGGCTTGTGCTCCAGGCTTACAAAGCCTTAAACACGTTTGGGTATTTTTGTCATGGCTTTTTATAAGAAAAGGTGCAGGGAGTTACCGCAGGTCACTCACGTAGAGAGGGACGGCTCTGTCCTGAGCCCGGGCGCCCCCGGCTTTCCATCCAGAGCCACCCGAGGAAGTAACCTCCCTGCGTGGTTTTGATGAAGGTGTTGAATTGTGGCTGAGATAGAATAAAATCACAGACCCCTTGTCCTTGATGTAGCAAAGACATGGCCAGGACATGTGTGTATGTTCTCCAAACTGAACACAGGGCTAGTGCAGGGGGTAGCAGGCGACTCCCTTGAGTTGTGCAGTGTACAACCTGCCCAACTGTGTGCATTACCCCTCCTCTAGCAAAAAACTGGCAGAGCCAGGGCTGAGACCCAGCTCTGTTCCTCATGTCTGGCTGCTCAGGGGTGAGTCCCACCACTGCCCCTTCCTGTGGCAAGGGGCACAAGTCTCCTAAGCTCTCAGTTGCCTCACGTGTGGGGAATGGTGATAACAGTGGTACCCTCCTCACTGGGTCACTGGACAGGCAATGGATAATGAATTAAAAGTGCTTTGCGTGGTGTAAGGGCTGAGCGACATCAGTACACTCGAATGTGAATATTGGCATGTGGGCATTATACAGATGGAGCTGTGGGAGTGAGGGAGAGGTGGTCAAGGCAGGGAAGGAGCTGGAAGGCAGCACTCGGAGAGGAGCTGCCTGGTGCCAGCCCTGGTGTCACTGGCCCTGCTCAGTCCCCATGTCACCACTGAGGAGCCTGAGCCCTGAGTGGTCAACTGACTGGACCTGGTCAAGGCAGGGAGGGCTTCCTCTAAGAGGAGGGCCAGGGGCTTGGATGGCCAGTGGGCAGTGCAGAGCCCTGCCTGGCCCTCAGGACCCTGCGAGAGGACCAGCCCTCTTGGTAAAGCATAAGCCAGATGCTGGCAGAACGGCCTCCTCGGTGGGGTTGGAATTTCACAGTCAGAAACCGAGGATGGGGCAAGGCTAGCCTCTCCTGGGGGCTTGACGGCCAGTCCTATTGGCCAAGGACCAGCAACAGGGTTGCAGGGTGCCCACGGTCAGGGGTCGAGGGGCCTGGCTGTACGCCTTAGGGAGGTCGCATGGTCTCTCTGAGCCTGCTTTCCTCGCCTGTAAAATGGACTAATGGTTCCTGCCTTTCAGAATTGCTGTTAAAATTCAATGAGATCACAAACTCACAGAGCCCAGCCTGGCCCGCCAGCTGGGTGTGGCCGTGGGGGGAGGCAGCGAGCTGCTTTAGGCCTGGGCTGCTGCCCCGCCCCATCCTGTATTCCTGGGACAGGACTCTGGGCTGGAGGGTCGCAGACAGCAGCATCCACCCACGGGGAGCCACAGCTGGATCTGAAGCTGATGTTCTTGGCCGGGGGGTCATGGTTCACTTGGGGACAGGCAAGTTTTCAAGAGGAAGGAAAACACAGGGAGCTGTCCTGGGAACTAACTAGACCCGGAGGCAGCTCCCGGGGTTTCAGAGTCTGGCTCTTGTGGAGGGCGGGGCTGGAGCTGTCGAGGTGGCCGCTGGGGCTGCACGTCTGTCTCTGGAGAACATTCATTCCTCCCTTCGTCATTCACTCCCTCACTCGCTGCTGTGGGCCAGGCCAGCCCCGGCTCAAGGGTGCTGGGCCATGGGGACGGTACAGAGGGACAAGCATTGGGAAGGGTACGAGTTCTGGCCCCAGAGGGAGAGATCGGTCACCGAGCCTGCAAAGTCAGGGCGGGCTCCCCAGAGGAGGTGCTGTTGACCTGGGCCTTGAGGGATGATGGGAAGTGCATTCCTGGAAGAGGAACCGAATGTACAAAGGCTCAGTGACATTTAGGCACATGTGTGCTTAGGGAACCAGAGCCGAGGTGCAGAGGGGAGAGTACACGCGGCTGCAGATGTCAGTGGGACCAGGACACCCTGGTCCTTGAATACCCTGCTAAGAGGCTGCCATCTGGTCTGCAGACTGTGGTCAGCGTTACGTACAGATCGGCAAAGCCTGGGACCTTGGGATCACCCACTGATGGCTCCTCCATCCCTAGCTGACACCCAACCACTGGGCGACCAACGGGTCTGCTGATTGCAGCGGCAAAAAAAGGGGGGCAGTGACCTTAGAGTTAGAGGAACAGAACTGGGTCTCAGTCCTGGCTCTGCCCATTATGTGCTGGAGGGACTAATGCATACAGTTGGACAGGGCGTACACTGCACAATGCCAGGGGAAGCTGGCCACGTTGTGATCTTTGTCAATAATGGCCCTGGAGTCATGCAGTGAGTGACCTGTGCAGTGGTACAAGGCAGCCCTGCGTAGTCCTCTTTCAGGGTCTGCCAGTGTCCCTCGGCACTTCCGGAAGCCCTGTTGGGCAGGAATGGGGGAAGTGGAGCCCCGAAACCCGGCTTCTCCCCCTGCTGGCTCTTCTCCCAGTCTTCCTCTGTGCTGGCTCTGCCGCTTCCTCTCCCAGAAGGTGCCCCCAGACACCTGGCCTTCGCTGCTGTGTCAAGTTCCCCCTAAGACTCCCAGGGCATTTAGAGTACAGTTTATTTAAAAAGGGGGAGAAAAGTTCACAGCTGAATCTGGTTGAGACTGTTGACTTCAGAGCTTTGGCTCCAGGATGGGGTGGGGGTGGGGGTTGTCAAAAAACCCCAAACAAACAGAGTCTGCTTCCCAGCCGTGGGGGCCCAGGGTTTTCATGTGGAAAGAGGCAGTGGGAAGCGCGTCTGCCCTCCCCTGACTCATGGGTGACTCATCTGAGTGGGGAGGAGAGCAAGGGACACCGGCCTGGCCCTACCCCCCCAGGCTGATTTAAAGGGACAAGGCCCTCTAGTGTGCCCCGGGCCCTGGGGTCACTCCAACCCCGAAGTCCACCTGACCTGGGGTAGTGACAGTCTGCCTCCCCCATGAGTGATCTTTGGCTCCGAGCCTCAGTTTCCTGGGCCGTAAAATGGGCCACTTGCTCTTGTGGGGCTGCTTGGAGACTTGGTTAACAGGCTGGATGATGTTCTTTCTTTCCGGTGGCGTCTGCAAACCTACTGTGTGCTGGGTCAGGTAGAGTCAGCAGGGCATCCTTGAGCTTCCTCCTTC